>WBNM01036010.1:0-129746 GCA_013399055.1 Ramphastos sulfuratus | reverse complement strand
ACATTGCTCCTTTGGGTTTACCCTTGACAGCAGAGTATGGCTCCAGGCCTGCTCCAGTGCCCTCTCTCAGGCTGGAAGGATCCTCATGGTGGACAGGACCAGAATGCCGACCCTGGGGCTGAGTGGGCTGGAAACCCCCTGCCAGGCCTGTGACAACAGGGGCTGGCTGGGCTGCATGATGCAGCTTGAGGGGGATGGGATGGGTGGGATGGGCATAGAGCGTCTGGTTGAGTACAGGACAACAGCAGTAGAACAGCGTGAATGGATGGGAAAAGGGCTGCTGGCTGGACACGAGGCAGTCGGGTGGGCACTGAGTGGCTGGATGGGCATAGAGCAGTTTACTCCGACACTGGAAGAAACAGACAGGACCTGGGGAAGCCCTTCGAGTTAAGGAGCTCCAGTGTTCACGACTCGCGGGGATGCTCCGGGCATGGTCTGGTCCCTAGAAACTCCGGTGCAGCCCGATGGGGAAACGGCCGGTACTGGTACGGGGGACTGGCGGCGGAGGCGCTAGGTCGCTCCCGTGGGCACTAGCGAGCCCCGCGGCCGCCGGGGCCGGGCACCTGCTCCCGCCCCGCGGCGGGGCCGGGGAGGACAGGGGCGGGGCGGTGGCGGTGAAATACGGCGGCGGAGCGGGGCGTTCTCCTATGGCTCGGCAGCGGCAGAGGCGGCACGGCGGGGCCGGTGGCCCGGCGGCGACGGAGCGGCATGCTGGGGGCGGCGGGGCGATAGCGCTGAGTCGGTGCCGGGGCGGCGGGAGCGGCGATGCGGCTACTCGGCGCCTTCCTGCGGCTGCTGGTGGTCGGGACGCTGGGAGCGCCGCCCGCCCCGGTGAGACCCGAGGTCTGGAGGGAGGTCGAAGTGGAGCAGACCGACCTCGCCGGTGCCCCTGCCCGGGCTGTCGGTGACCGCCGGGGCAGCTGCTTCCGGTGCTTGGTGGGGAAAAGGCGGCGGGTCCCCCATGCCTCCTCCACCAGCGCCCGCCTTTCCCTTCTTGTAGGTCCCGGAGGTGCGAGGAACCGCCGGCGCGGAGCCGTCCGGTAAGTTGGCAGCGGGCGGAAGCCGGTGCCCTAGCTGGGAAGGGGCAGCAGCCCTGGGCGGGCTACGCTCAGGGCCGTGGGAGGCTCGGTACCTCCCCGGGGCCGCTTTTCCTTCGGAGCCCCGTGGCGATGAGTGGTGAGCTGTGCCAGGGCTCGGAGCAGGCCGTTCCCTTCAGCCCGCCCCGGGCGCTTGCCGCAGCAAGCAGCGCCGCGGGACGGATCGAAGCGCAGCCTTGCCCCAGGCTTGTCCCACCGGGGCTTGGTCGTAGGTCTCGAGCAGGAACACACTTCCTTGGCTCCCCTCTGCTGTCCGCGCTGGTAAACCCGAGGGGACACCTCTTTGCTGCGGGGCTGCATTTCTGTGCCTGTCGAGGGAGGACAGGGGCACGGTGCCGTCCTGCTTTGGTAGGAGCCAAGGGGAAGGTGGACTGCCTGAGACGGAGCGGGCAGCTGGAGAAAGAGCTGATCGGGGTGGGTGTGGTGACTGTCGAGACCCCATGCCGGTGCGGTGATTGGCTTACTGGGGACACAAGAAGGTCCTCTGCATCTCTGTGCCCTTGAGACGGCTGCAGGACTCTGCCATAGCCGCTGCCCCTGCCCCAGAAGTGGGTCAGCTGGGCTCGGACTCTCCAGAACCCCTCTTTATAGCACCCCATCCTTGTCTCTTGAAGTCTTGACCTTTCGGGAGATCTGGAATCGTAGCTTCTGCCGGCCTCTGGAGCAGCTGGTGGATGTCATTACCGAGTTCCCCAACGAGGTGGAGTACATTTTCAGACCCTCCTGCGTCTCCCTGCAGCGCTGCGGAGGCTGCTGTGGGGACGAGGGTCTCCTCTGTGTCCCTGTGGAAACAAGCACGGTCACCATGCAGGTAAGCGGGGCCGTGGCTGCCCTGGGTAGGTGGGGAGCTACTCGTCAAGCGCCAGGAGGATAAATTTGCAGGTTTACATCCTTTAGACATAGTACCAGCATGGAAAACAGGGCAGGGGCTTACTCATACTGTTCAAATGCATGCCAAACCAGGGGCGTCCCTCTGCCTGCTCTTTGGGCATCTCCTTGAGGCCAGGTGACACCCCTGGTGGTGCTGGCTTTGCTCTCTACTTATCTGCCCTCTCTTCTCTGTGTGGTTCATCTTGCTGACTGCTGTCACCTTTCCAGACCCATCCTGCCACGGGCTGGGGGTGTCCCAGTTGCCTGTGATTCTGCCTGCTGTAGCAAAGCAGACTGCCCCTGAAGCACAGGGAGAAGCAAGGCTTTGATGTATCAGGAAATGCCTGCAGTGGTGGTTCTGGGAGCACAGTATGCACGAAGGGCTGTGCCTGCTATGTTTCCAGTCCCCACTGTGGGAACTGGGCAAAGTGGAGTTGGGAGATCCTGAGCTAGGAACAGGCTGTTGGCTGTCTCTTTCTAGGCAACCATTGTCCTCACACTGCAGCCCTTGTGCTGTGCTGTCAAGCTGTTGCTACTACAGGGAGGAGGGAAAAGCTCTACTTTGCCATGAGTGATGGACTAGAGTGCCTGCAATACATCACTAGTGATTTTGGCCCCTTGGTCTGAAAGTGTGCTAAAAGGCAGGGTAGAAGCCTCCAAAAAATCTTGACTGAGGTGGAGCAAGAACCTGACATAAATGCGAAGCAGCTCTGCAACCAAAGGTCTTCCTCCATGGGAGAGATCCTGCTGCTGTGCACAGGATGACAAAGCCAGGCACTTCTGTGGGGCTAGTATGGATCACACCAGTGATGAGCATATCCTGTGAAGCCCCTGGATGTTTGACCTGACCTCCTGTACTGCTGGGCTGGAGATGTACTCTGGTGTAATCTCCAGGTCTGGTGCTACAAGAAAGGTGTCAGGAGGAGAGAGCAGCAATGGAATACACGATTAGGGGGATATTTCTGTCAGAGAAGGGAGATGTACAACGTGGTCAGATATGCGAAAGGTCTCCACAAAAAGAGAGACAGAAAAGTCTCCTCTAAGGCTGGGAAGTCCCAGCACCACAGGACTAAATTACAGCCCTGAAGACACGGGGCAGCAGTAGCAGAACCTCCTAAGCTGCCAGGGTGGCCAGGCCTGGCTGGCGCTGCCTGCACAGGGAGGTGGAGTCTCCGCTGCTGGAGGTCCCGAGGAACAGGTTAGACACGCGCCTGCCCGAGAGGCTGGGGTGGCCCGGCAGTGTGGTGGGAGCCCTTCCAGCCCCCTCCTGCCACCGGCCACCTGGGAATTAACCTTTGCTCCTCTTGCAGCTGCTGAAGATAAAGCCAAATGGGGAGGCACCCTACGTGGAAATGGCATTCACTGAGCACAAGCAATGCGAGTGCAGGTAGGGACCCCAGGCTCCCTTTGTGCCCCCTGTGCCTCTTCAGCAAAGGTACTCCTGCCAGCTCACCCTCCATGATGGAAAAGGGTGCCCTGGGGACACCTCAGCTGTGCTGTGACACTCCCACTGTCTCCACACTGGGCTTTACTGGCGCTTATGGCCCTTGCTTAGCCACAGGCTGTGCTGTGCCTCTAGCAGCCTGCTCCCCACAGCCAAGTGGATGTGTAGGATTGTGTAGCCACGTTGGACACCATGCACTGTCCACAGGGCTGGAGCTGCTGCAGCACCCCAGCTCCATGCACAGTGATGAAAGCTGAAGGAATGGGCCCTGAACCTCTAATTAAGGAAAGCTGCCCTGTCCAATGCTGGAGAGCAGAGGTCTACATCCAGGCTGACAAATAAAAGCTCAAAACACGCAGCACCAACCTGGCACGAATATGCAGTGCTCATGTGGGATGGATGCCACAGACTCCTGGCACATAATTAACCCCTCAGGGTACTCACTGTGTCCCAGAGATGATGAGAGCTTGATCAGGGTAGGGCCTCTGCTGTGGGGCTGCAGCGCTGTGGAAGCAGGAAGCAGTGAGCAGCTCCAGTGCTGCCCACAGATGGGCCCTGCCACAAAGCCTCTCCAACACCATCTGCATGGTGGGGGGGCTGGTGTTTGCTCTTCATTGTGATCTCAGGGCAATTTAGTATTATGAAAACTGGGGAGTGAGTGGTCTGCTGGGCAGTGTTAGGCATGATTCTTGCCTGGAAGAAGAGCCTGAGGATCCCCGGATCGGTATTCCCCTGCAGTTGTAAGAGCAGCTGTGCTGGAGCAGACTCAAAGGCCTGGCCAGCTCCACACTGTTTCTGGAGCATCTGTCAACGGATGCAGAAGGGAGAGTGGGAAGAAGCACATGTGTTACTTCCCCTCTGCTTCTAGCTATTTTCCATACAGGGAATTACCTGAGTCTGCTGTGGTTTTCCTGCCTAGGATAACTCCCAGGGGATCTCCTACAAGCACAGGCTGCCTTTGAATCTGTGTAAATGTCTTGCTTATGCAGCACCTTTCAGTTTCTCTATGAGCTGCTTTCCATACCCTTACATTGCTCCCCTTTTGAAATTTAGTGTGAATGTGGTGGATGTCATGGCCTTGGCACCTATAGGAGGATACTTAAGCCAAGTATGCCGTGGCTGTTGTCTGAGAACCACTGCTGAGAGTTTGCAACAAGTCCCATGTTTACTCAGGATGTTGGGTCTTGTTTAACCAGCCGAACTATGAAGCTGTCACTCAGAGTATCTGAAACTGAACCCGTGCTTCCCAGCCTCACGGGGCAGAATGCCACATCCCCAAAGATGCCACCAAAGCCATCCGTCCCCTACCTCTTTGTCTCTGCCTTCTACTGACCACTGCAATCAGCTCGTGGCTGAGGAGTTGATGCCATGGAGGGAAGTCATATTGGATTTGTTTTAAGCATGAATGATAGCATTTAAATTGTACTGCACATTGGGGCAGTGCTGTCTACTGAGCTGTTGGAGGTGGTTTATAGAGAAGTCCTAGTGACCACTTCACTCTGTCCTTTTCCTGCCCCACAGGCCCCGGCAGGACCTGACAAAGTTGGGAAGGTGAGTGACATCGAGGGTGGCATTACCAGTTGGGGTTGTGGGTCTCATTTCCTATGCATCAGCCTCTCTTGTACTTTTGTTTTGAAGGAGGAAGCCCAAGGGCCGAGGTAAGAGAAGACAAGACAAGAAGAGACGTAAAGACTGTGAACTGTGAGTAGGGGCAGGTATGGGCAGTGTCTTCTGGGTTGATTTCTTTGGGATGAACAGCTTCATCGAGCCTTAGGTCTTTACTGACACTGTGAGCAGTGAAGGATTTATGCAGAGCACACACAGGAGAAAACTGTACAGGGGTAACAGTGGGTGGCTGTGGAGGAATGAGCTTTTTACTGAAGGCTTAATAGGTGCTCAGTAATTCCCAGGCTCAACTGCTCAAAGCTGGCCAGTGCAACTCAGGACAGAGATGGATGGACTGGGTGACCTGATGGTGTGTAGCTTTATCACAATCACAGACCGCATTGAGTTTCCTGGATCCAGTTTCAGTTTCATCTTACTGCCAGCTATGTCCTTCCTACTGTCCTTGACTGGTGGTTGTTTGGGTTCCTCTACCCTTCCTATCAAGAAAGACAGAGAATTTGGGCTATTGAATCTTGAGAAGAGAAGGCTGAGAGGGGATCTTATCCATGTCTATAAGTATCTGAGGGGTGGGTGTCAAGATGAAGGTGCCAGTCTCTTTGCAATGGTGCCCACGATAGGACAAGAACAAATGGGTACAAGCTAGAACACAGGAGGTTCCACTTTGACACAAGGAGACACTTTTTTATGGTGAGTGGAGCAATGAAACAGGCTGCTCAGAGAGGCTGTGGAGTCTCCTTCTCTAGAGATTTTCAAAACTCACCTGGATGTGTTCCTGTGCAGCCTGCCCCTAGGTGATCCTGCTTAGGCAGGGAGATTGGACTCTGATCTCTGGAGGTGCCTTCCAACCCCTAAACATTCTGTGATTCTCTTTATATTTAGCTGATTCAAACTGCTTGCTGTCACAGGGCAGGCTGCTACACTAGTGGGCACTTTTGGAGTGTGACAGCTGTGGCTGGCAGTTTCCTGATGCATTTCCCAGTTTTGTCTGAAGCTTGCTGCTCAGATTGTAGCCAGCACCTGCAGCTGCATTGCCCTCGCTCCCCACAGGGAAGAGGCTGCTTGTGGTCGCCACCTGTGCAATTCAGTACTGGAGGGGTCAGACACAGAGAGGAGGGAGACTCAGGGCACAGTGGGCAAGCTTAGGCGTCCTAGTGTCTTCCCATCCTGGCGGTGCTCACCCATAGTCATGCTTTCTTTGCAGATGTGGCACACCACGCAGGTAGCCTCCAAGCAGCAGTGGGATGCCCCTCCAAGCAGTGGTGGGGAACAGGACTCTGGCAGGGAAGAGCTGACTGAACCCTTGCTTGGCCCTGGTGGTAACACAGCCTGGAACTGAGGACTCCTTTGCCCCATCTGCACCATCAACAGCAGAATAGAAGGACCCGTGACTAGGCCTGGGGCTGAAGATGTGGAGCTCAAGCAGTGTGTTGGTGTTTGAGTGCATCCTGGGGACAAGGAGCAGAGCTGCTGGAGCAGGCTGGGGACAACATGGTGTGGAGGGCAAGCAGAGATGGCTCAGAGGGCTGCAGCTGCAAAACTGCTCTGTTTTGCCAATGCCTTGCAGCTGCGGAGGAAGGAAACCTGGGGCGGGCAAGGCTGCACGTCTGGGTCTATCCCAGTATTGGCGCAGAGCAGTCCAAAAGTCCAGGCCCTCCTCCAGGGTGCCAAGGAACATGCCTCAGAAGCCCTCCTCATGGGGAAGGGGAGGGAATTGGGGTTGCCAGGGCTCCTCACATACAGCCACATCTCAGACTTGCCCTCTCAATAAAACCTCGTAGTCAGATGCAGATGCTGGCAGTGCAGGCGCTCCTGTCTGCTTCCCAGCAGCTGCAGGCAAAGCCCTTCCCCATGGGCACCCATCCTGGCTGGAGGATGGTGGTGCTACTGGCTTTCCTTCTCCTTGGCTGGCCCATGCAAGGTTAGGGCAGTGGGGATGGGCTGCACATGGGCCTTCCTACCTGAAAAACAGCCCACCAAGGCTTGTTCAGCCAGTGTGGAGCCAGGCTGGTCTGGAGCCCCATCTCTTACCAGGAACATCTATGGGTGTGTAAGGGGCTGGTGGCCCTCATCAAGGTGGCTGTGTGCTGCTGCTTCCTAATTTCCCCACTCAGGCAGCTCTGTGCCCAGTTCTGGGGGGCAGCCCCTGCCCTTGTTTCTGTGTATCTTAAGCAGTGCCCCTGGAGTCCTCTTTCCTGCCCCCACAGGGCTGGCTGCCAAAAGCATCCCATGCTGTTCTGTGCAGACTGTACCTTGGAGCGTGCACACAACTGGAAATCCTAAGGATGAGGTGGGCATCAGCATGCTTGTGGGGCACTCCTGGCACTGAGTTTAACACAAAATCAAGGGCTGTTCTTCAAAGCTCCAAGCAAAAAGGACGGAGGGCGATCTGTGCAAAGGCTTCAATGTTGCCATCAAAGCAGATGACCCTGCACTGAGGAACAGGAGTGGAGCTTAATGTAGCAAGTGTTGAGATCCAAGGCAGCTGCTCCCCACATCTGACATGGCAGCCTGTAGCTGGGACAGACTCCATCAGAGCTGTAAACCTGGGGCTGGCACAAAGACTTGAGTAGAGTGCATGTCATGTGGCAGTGGTACTCTGGCAGGAAAAGACAGTGGTGAGTGTGAGGCAATTTGAACCTCTGTGCAGCATGGCATGGACTGGATAAGTTGTATCTATGCAGACTGGCACATCTTCCAGGAGCTTGCTAGATGCCTTTTGAACTCTCTTTCCACTTCTGGCATCTACAGTGTCCTGGGACACAACTGAGAGTGCTGCCTCAATAACAGCCTGTGAAGCTCCTTTTGGTTGCCTTAGGAATGAGAGGGACTTGCTGCTCCCTTTCCCATGCTGCTCGGGGTTTCCGTGGACCATGTGGGACCCCAGTTCTGGTGGCTTGTCTTGGTACATGTGAGCTCTCCCCATCCATGTGTGCCATTTCAGCCTGGCTGGCTCTGTTTTGAGGCTAAGGAGAACTGTGTACAGCACTTGAGGGATGTAGGTGATGGTTTCTGATTTGTTTTTAACAGTAAATGTCTCACCACAGTAGTATTAAACCTTTAAAAAGGAAGTTACATAAATTCCAAGGTTTTAATTAATATAAGTAAATTTGTCAAGAGTAGTGATTAGGGTTACAAAAAAATTGAACCTCCTGCCCAGTGGCTTTTGCAACAGTTCCTGGTGTCTGGTATTGCCTCTTTGGCTGCCGCTGGGCACTGATTTTTCAGACAGCTGTGCCCAGAGCTGGCAGGGCTGGGTGTCTGCCTTGCACAGCCACCCTGTATTGCTTCTCTCCTGCATTACCCAAGCTCCCTGGGTTCTGTGACGCCTCACCCCATGCTCCTGTCGTGGCATGGGGTGCCGCGTAGACAGCAGGGAGGTGTCTGGAAGCAGTGTGACTGTCCCGATGCTGCAGCCCTGACAGGATCAGCTGGGGCAGGGCAGGAGCAGGGGAAGGCACCACCCGCAGGCACAGGAGGTCTAGAAGCTGCATCTCCAGGTGTCAGGGTTCCCTTTACCTCCAGGGGGTGGTTCACTGAAGCTTCACCGGTGAAGGTAACTCGATGAGCCTAAGCAGCTCCTTGGCACATCATGCACCCAGGAGAGGATTCCTTCCCTTCTCTGTCCCTAGTGGGGAGATTTTGGTTACTGTCGGGACCTTCCTCATCCCAGGGTGGCAGGGACTTCCAGAAGGACATTGCACCCAGTGGTGACATGACGGGGGGGCAAATGAGCTCCTGGACTTGAGTCTTGTGGCCACCACTCATGGTCCCAAAGGGACCAGCCAGTATCTGTCTGTCTCCCCTCTGTGCTGGTCCCAGTTGTGTCTTTTTTGGAGGCTTACACCAGAAGCTCCTGTCGGATCTTCCTGGCCGCAGTGAATCCCTGGCCTCAGAGCACCCTGAGAAGTTCAGCTACAGATCCCCATGTCTCCTAAGGCTGCAGAAGGGGACTGGTTTCCTTGTAAAGGATCAGAAGAACCCCATGATGGTCCTACATGGAAAGGCAGCAAATGTGCCTCAGCCTCGGGGCTCCCAAATCTTCTCCCTGCCTGCAATATCCCTTGCAGACAGGCAGCTGTCTCACAGAAGCAGCATGCCCTGGGTTATCAGTGTCCCTGGGCTCCTGGGGTCTCCCAGCCTTACAGAGCAAAGGTTTGTTTAATAAGGCTTTAGGAGCCAGAGCTGCAGGAAGATGGTTCAGAAGGAGAGTTATAGAGGACAAAAAAAAAGTAAGTGGGGCTCGGGCTCCAAGCTGCATTGAAAACAAACCAAAAAATATTTCTTGGCAAGTACCTGAAAAGGTGATGTGGCAATCCATCCAGAGATGTAGCATTGTATCTGGTGAAGCTCTGACAATAAAGCTTTGCTGCTAACCTCCAGCCTCCCCAATCCTGGGATGTCATCAGAGCACTGCTTCCCAGCAGCTCCTCCTTTACACTTGCTAGCACAGGTCTCCTGCATATCTCCATGCAAATAAAGATGCACTGGGGTCCTCACCTCTCACTTGCAGGCCAGTCCTTGGGACACTTCTTGATGATGCCTTTGGCTCACTGTTGTCTGCACTATTCCTTGTTCCTTCTGCCTTTCTCAATGTGACTGTTTAGGGCTGAGTGGCCTCAGAACTGCTCAAACTCTGCCCTTTCAGCTCTGCAAAGCTCTGCAGTGGGTTCCCGAATGGAGGTCAAAGGAGACATCTTCCAGCTCCTCCCTTCCCATCCAGAGGGGGTGCAGCTTTAACTGTGTGAAGCATTAAAATGTTTTAAATACAGACCTGATAGGACTTTGGGTAAAGGCCAGTTTATCTCTATAAAGGCTAAAGGAGGTGCTTGGCAAAGCCCTCATCAGAGTTTTGTTCCCTTTTCAATAACTCCTCTTCACATATTATCACCATCACCCCAACATCCAAACTCCTCTACGGACACCTTACTCTGGATTTTGTAGTTTACTTGTGCTCTCTATCCTCCATAGGACCACACAGCTCTGCTGAAGTCAAGCAGGGGAGTCATGCTGGCAATGTCCTTGCTCATTCTGGGCCTCATTTCACTTCTTGCTTGCTCAGGCTTTTGACTCTTAAGGAGGAGTCCCCAGGCTCCAGGAATTAAAAGGCCATAGATATTAGGGAGTGTAAACAGACTGGGCAGGAAAATGTGGTCTCTGTTAGGTAGACATTGGTGGGAAAATGAAGCCAAAAGTGTTTGGAGAATAAAACAAAGAACATGTGGGTCATGTTTGGGCAGCAGTTTGTCTTGCAAAGCAAACCATTGCAAAGCAAACCACTTGCAAAGCAAAGCATTGTACCAGACCTGCCCTCTGAGACACAGGATTCACTTTTCACACTCCCTAGAAAATGGCCTTCATAAGAAAGAAAATGTCTGAGCTGCCATGGGCACAGGCTTCAGTTTTCTGTTGTTATCAGACTGGGATTTGCAGAAGAGCTGCCCGAGGGGGCTGAACTAGTGGAGATCCTTTGTCATCACCGTGCGCAGGATACCGAGTAATGGGTCAGCTACAAGTGGAAACCCCCTTGGGCATCCTGGCCTGGCTATGGAGCTTTCACTCTGCTTCAGGCTCAGATGCCATCTGGTCACTCCATGGGAAAGGCTGCGGCCAACTTCCCAGCAAATACCAGTTGCAGCAGGGGCCGAGTGGCCAGGCTGCCCTGGCTGTGACGGCATGGAACGGGGCCAGCTCCTTTCAAAGTAAAAGCGCCTTTTAAAAACATCTTTTGTTACACTAGGACACGCCCAACTGATCTTAGCGTATCACTGAGTAGAGTATTCTTAGAGTATCACTGAGATTTCCTTCCAGCTTTCCTCCCTTTTCAGGTCCCCTGCTGCCCCTTCACAGACGTTATTATTTGGACCAGAACTGAGCATCCCACAGACACAGCAAACCCATTGGCCTGAGCCGTATCTGTTTGAGCACTCCAGATTCAGCGAATCTCTTTGGCTAATAACTGGAGTGGTCTAGTGGGCACAGCAGACCTGGCCTTCCAAGAAAAAAAGCCAGGCTAGGAGACCAGGAATGTGTGCTTCTAGGTTAAGCCAGACACTGTACATGTACAAAGCATTTGTTAGCCACCAGCTGAGATTTCCACTGCACTGTCGTTTTGCTGCACCTTAATGCATTTGTGCTGATGTTCTTTGCTTCAGATATTTAAAACCAAACGAGTCTGCAGGAGTTGGCAAAAAGGCCACCTGAGAACCCAGAGTTGGGAGGCAATGACACCCTTTGTCAGGATGCATGTCAGAAAGACTCATCAGTGCCTTGGGACAGGGCATGCAGAATCATAGATTACCAAGTTGGAAGGGACCTAAGGATCATCTGGTCCAAGCTTCCCTGGCACAAGCACGGTCTAGACAAGACGGCCCAGCCCCCTGTGCAGCTGAATCTCGATAGCCAGCGCCGGCCCCGCTGTCGGGACGGAGGAACCCTTCGAGAGGTAGGTGGAGGGAAAGGATACTTAGAACACGGCTCATGTCGGTAGGAAGGAAATATGGCAGCAAAGACAATGCTTAATGAACGTGAGCTTCATTAATTAAGGACAATTAATAATGAATAACGACGCTTGCAAAACAAGAGGCGCAAGGGCGCTCCGCGCACGTTAATAGAGCGATGACGGACCAGACCTGCGGCAGAATCCCGGGCAGGACCTTCGGCAAAACCCCTTCCCCGGTGCCCCCAGGGGTGTGGGGGCGATTATCTCATCCGCAGCCAATCAGCGCTGCCCGGCAGCCGGGCCCCACCCGGAGGATGCTGTCGGCAGCGCTGCGCCAGGTGCGTGCCCGCGGGAGCGGTGGGGCCGGGGCGGGGAACGGGAATGGGAGGGCGGGGGGCACGCCGGTCGCCCGCCGGCGGAAGGGCCGAGGCGTGCTCGGCTTCTCACCCGCACGTCCCCGCTGCCTGTTTCCCGGCGGCGCAGGGCGGCGGTGCGGGGCCATGAGCCGTCCGGAGGCCGAGCCCTGCTCCCGGGCGCTGGCGCAGGCCCGCGTCTACCTGGGGCAGCTGCGGGGCCGCGTTGCCGCGGCTGGCCCCGAGGGCGGCGGGCGGCGGGACTACCTGGTGGAGGCGGCGCGGCAGCTGCGGCTGGCGCTGGAGCGGGACGTCAGCGAGGACTACGAGGAGGCCTTCAACCACTACCAGAACGGCGTGGATGTGCTGCTCCGCGGCGTGCAGGGTGTGTGGGGCGTCCGCGGAGGGTGGGGGACCGGCGGATCCCTCCGAAGAGTGGGACCGTAGTCAGGGCCCCAGGGCATTCCTACTGGGAGAAGGGTGAGGGGACCAGAGCATCTCTCTGGGTAGAGCGATGAGGGGGCTGGGGCGTTCCTCTGGGGAGCGTGGCAGCCCCCTTATGCCCACTCTGTGCCGACCGTAGTTGACCCGAACAAGGAGCGCCGAGAGGCCGTGAAGCGGAAGATCACGCAGTACTTGAGGCGTGCAGAGGAAATCTTCAACTGCCACCTCCAGCGGGCTGCAGGAGATGGCAACCCAACTGCTACGGTGAGGGGCTGGCATGGGTGGGATGGCAGTGGATCTGTGGCACTGGGAAGCTTTGAGGGGGCACACATAAAGCAACCTCGGTGAGGGTCCTCGACTGCCTCTGGCAGATGCCACGGTAAGACAGTGGAAAGAAAATGACAGACACATCAACTTCAGAGTGTCCTGGTGTGCTGGTTGGTGGCTGTGAGAGAGCTAGCAGCTCTTCACTCTGTCTTATTGAAGAGCTGAAGTGGGTCTAGCTTGCCTGTGACATGCCCAGGGACCTCCAAGGTCCTTGCTGCTGGTCATTTTTGGTGGGATTGAAGGTACTGTGGGGAACCACCTTGTCAGATATTAAAGATGTTACCTTTGGTGTCACTGTTCCTGTCTTGGTGGTAAACAAAGATGATCTCTGCTTGCTGCATTGTGGGAAGCAGGTGGTTAATGAAGGGAGAGAGGAGTGAGCCAGAACAGAGTTGGTGCCTGATGAGAAAGGTGAGGGCAGAAAGGCAGCTACCTTCCGCACAGATCACCTTAGTGACGGAAGCAGTCCAGGTCCAAAATTTGGAGTGATTTTACCTCTGCTGCAGGCAGGACCTTCCCCATAAAACTTCAGAAATGCAGGAGCTGGCCAAGAAAATGGTCCAGCTGATGCAAGGAATCAAGTGTTGGACTGCTGTCTCTGGATATTGACCAGCCCAGCAGTATTGCTGCCTCCTCTGGAAAATGCAGGGACTTTTCCCACCCACTGTCATGCATAGCAACATCTCTTGGTCCCTCATCCTCTTGTCTCACTACCTTGCAGGGTTACAGTAGCCTGCGCTTCAGGCCGATCAGGACGCTGAGCTCAGCAGTGGAGAACCTGAGAAGATGTAAGGTTGTGGGAGTGATCGATAAGGTAATGATTTGATCTGGAACTGGCGGGGTGAGGCTGGGCCTGGACCAAGGGGAGTGTAAGCCGGAGGGTCCTGGCAGTTAGGATGGAGGTGCTGGCGTCCAGCACACCTACCAGGGAACATGAGGGTATCTATCCACACCATTTCCACCAAGGAAAATATGCAGTTGAGGATGCAAGACCCTTTAGGAGTTAGTTGGGAAATCTGTTAATGTCCCCATTATTTTTGCTTCCCAGAGCTCCCAAAATATTTACAAGGAGGCTGCTGCATTCACTTCTTTGTCGTGCATGAAATTATGCTTGATGCCTAGGTGCCATACTGGGGCATTCCTATGTATAAGCCAGACTTCAGATGAAGATGAGCTATCTGGGTGCACAAACTCATGAGTAGTTTGTGATCCTGGAGCTAAGATGCCAGGCTTACAGGTCTCCGTACACACACTGGCATGTTGCTCTCCTCTGCCATTCACATATCTCAGTTTGTCAGGACTGATGTGGGCTTTCTGTCCTGCTGAGGCTTCAGTGGGCAGCCCAGTGCACACCACAGCTCTGAAGGGTGGTGTGAAGACCTTCTTCCTGAAGGAAGCAAAAATGGTGTGTGACTCATCTCTTGGTTTAATAAGGTTTCTGCTCCCTGACTGCATGGTTTGGCTTCCCAGAGGAGTGGTTTGAGCACCACCATCTCCTCTAGCTGTGTGGGAGGTTTTTTTCCAGTTCCAGAGTCCCTTGAGTCATTCCTGTAGGCTGTGTGTTGGGGTGGGAGCAGTCACTGCTTCTGACCAGTGCTGTGTACACTGCTCCCAGGTGCAGATTGTCCAGGATCCAGCCACTGGTGGGACCTTTATACTTAAGGTGGGTGTTTTCAGTTTCATCCACCTGTGTCTCTCTGTCCTGCCAGAGCCTCTTTGTCCAAGCAGATGGCTGGGGCAGATGACAGTACCAAAAAATAGGGCCACACAGAGGTGCTGAAGGAGGTTCATTGTTCATAAAGCTGCTTTTGGATGCCTTGGCCATCTTCTGTGATCAGAACAGAGGTGATTCTCCTTGGTCATCTGTTTCTCTGCCTTGTAATGCTGCGAGACAAGCCTCACACCCATGTTAGTCTGTGTCAATCTCTGAAACAGGTCACAGGTGAGGCGTGCTTAGTACAAGTCCTAAAGCATTTTCCAGTGTCCTTGAGACTAAAAGTAAAGGTTTTTAATAATCACAGAAGGAGGCCTTGGTGTGAGATGGAGAATTCCAGAGGGAGGAGGAAAGAGGGTTGGGATGACAAGTTCCTGGCTGAAGGGAATAAAGGTAGTCATTGAAGGCAACTGCTCTGGACCAGCAGCGTCCTCTGGGTGCCACTGTGCAGGTGGGGAGTACTCTGGCTTGTCACAGCTGAGTGCTGGAGACTGACAGACCTCTCAGCAGGTTCCCAGAGAGTTCCATTGCAGGTGATGCAGGAGAGCAGCCATGAGGCTTGGCAGATGGCATGCTACCTTCCTGTCTGGCCTCCTGCCCTGGGGGTGCTAGGCTGCAGGCAGTTCAAGTCCTTGCCATGCTGTAATATTTACCTGTACTCCTCAGAGCCTCCCCAAATCCCATGTTGAGACCCGTGAGCGACAGACCATCATCCCTCATGGGGTGCCCTTCATGGTGAAGCTGTTGTGCTACTATGTGAGTGAGGACTCCATCTTCCTCCACCTGGAGCATGTGCAGGGTGAGTGGGGACAGCATTGCCTTCTGTCCTTTAGAGTCCTCCTCTTATTCCCAACCTCCATTTCTTCAAAATTTCACTTATGGTTCTGCTGATGCTTCTTTGGAACTGGTTTTGATAGTGGCAGCAGAAGCTCTCTTCTTCCTTGGAGACTTTGTGAAGCAGCTGCTGAGCTGTTTTGGGTGATTCTGAAGGTTTGATAAGAAGTGACTGGGGAAGTAGCCTAGAAATGGGCCTATAGAGACCTACAAGGAGAAAGAAGTTCTGTCTGAGGGTTTGTTATATGCAAACAAGCCTGAGGAAATGCTGAGACCCGTGGTCATGCCTTCAGGTAAAGAGGTTGATGTGGTCCAGCATCTTGAAAAAAAACCCTCTTCATTTTACTGACATTTGATCATGATGGGGAGGTGATGGAAAATGAGAACCAAGTGAAACAGTTCACCTGGGTGTTGTAGAACAAAACAATCTGTGATAAGTATTTTATAATTTTTTGTTGTTGTTGTTTTTACAAAAGAAAAGGTCATACTGGATTTTAAGATCAGACTCAAAGAAGGGAGATGGAGAATCAGGGTGCAAAGGGCAGGGAGCACATTTGGGTTCAGGTACAACAAGGAGGCAAACTTGAGGCTTGTCTCAGATCTTGGTGAAGGAGTGTAACAAAGTGGAGGCTTTTCCCAAGAAGCTTCTTTGCTCTCTGTTGGTTGAACAGATGTGTAGGGAGCAGCTACTGGAGTCCAGCAATGATAAATGAAGGCTCCCCTGCGTTGGAGAACAACCTCAACTCCTGTGTATTGTAGGATGAATTTGCAGAAAGCAGCTTGCAGCCAAATGTGGTGGGGCTGGGAAGCCCTTGGCAGCATGCTGTGGGCTCTAGGCCTTTGCTGCTCTGGCTCATTGCTGACTCACGGGCTCTGTGCCCTGCTGTGGGAGCTCTCTGGCATCTCTGTCCCATGAGGAGAAAAAGTTCTTAGGGGAAAGTAGGGATGGTTGTGGGTGCAGGGGCATGTATGAAGATGCGACTGGCCTGTGACATGGAAGTGGCAAAGCTGAGATCAAGGAGACTGTGCAGAATGGGGAGCAGGGATGCTAAAGGAGGGACAAATGAGCCTTTGTTGGGATTAGGACCCAGGAGAGGTGTGGCATTGAGCATGGTGTGCCTGTAGGGCCGGGGAGGGTATTCTGCATGGACTTGAGCTTTGTGCCAGGGGCCATTAACAATGCTCAACTATGTTTCCAGCATGTGGGCATTGGCCTGTGCCTGAATGGGCAACATCCACAGTGGAGAAACTGGGGGTGCTTTCTGCCCCATCATTTGTTCTCTCTGCTTTCTAGGGGAGATGCTCTGGTCTCACCTCCGCGCCAAGTACTGTGCCCAGCAGGGCTCTGCCAGTTCAAACACTGTTCAAGCTCTGAGGGACCATGGCAGAGAGGACGGCGTGGGAAGCTCCCAGGGCAGCAGCCAAGCCTCCATCTTCTCTGCTCGGACAGGCAGTGACCTCCCTAGCTCTGTGACCCACCGAGTACTGGGAAACATTGGTGCCTCCCTCCCTCAGAAGCAGTCCCCTGACACCATGGACCCCGGCCTGGGGAACCACTGCCGACTTCACCTGGCTCCTGCTGTCAGCATGAGGGCTGCACCTGGAGGGCAGGATCTAAGTGCGACACAGGCTGTGTCTAGCGCTGCGGACCATGTTCCAGCAGCACCAGCCAAAGGTCCTGGCCACGTTACCAACCAGGGCCTGGTCATCTACCCCAGGGATGCTCTAAGTAGCAGTGCAGGCTGTGGGTTGGAGAGAGCAGCCTTGCAACGTGACCCCAGGCTGCCTCAGACACCTGCCCCCTTACTGAAGATTGTGAGGGGAGGCTGGTTAGGGACAGGGCAGTCATTATCTCAGCAAGTGTCTGAGGCCCCCTGGGCTTGCCCCCTCCTGACCTCAGGTCAGAGGCAGCTTCATGCAAGAGTTGCCCCATCTAGCTCTGGCATGTCCTGTGGGCCTGGCCCAGCAAGGGAGACCTCATGCGGAGGAAGCCTGACCTGTAGCCGGCTCAATGAGCAGCCACCATCAGGACAGTGCAAGGCTTTGGCTTCCTGTGGGCACAGCCAGAGAGCGTGGGCTGTGAAGGAGGAGCAGGTGCAGCTGTGGGCAGCAGAAATCCTCTTGGCCTTAGAGGGACTTCACCAACAGGGTGTATTGTGCCGGGACCTCAACCCCAGGAACTTGCTGCTTGATGCAGGCGGTAGGTAGTGCCCCAGGTTGGGGCCTGGGGGAGGAGGAGGTTGGCCACTTGCCTGGGAAACTGCTGTTGGTTCCATTTCCACGAGGCATGCACTTTCTTGTGTTTGCTTTGGGGGACAGTGGGAGTCTGGGGAAGTTTGGATGTTTCTGAGCCTGAAAGTGTGGTCTCGGGATTTCCTAGTGGTTATTGTCAGAGATGGCTTTGCAGTGGGAGGAGGCTCAGGGGCCAAAACCACAGGAATTTGTTGCCCTTGATCCCATGTGGGTGCTGGCTGGGTGGGAAATCCCAGCACTGGGAAGCTGAGACCAGTTCATCTGTGCCTGAGGTTGGCGGGACTGCAGTTTTCCTCTGATTGTAGTTACTGCCTGCTGGGGTGTTCTGGAGCCATCCCACCTCTTCGAGCCATGGGCACCACTGTCAGTGTGCAAGCCAAGTGAAAGTCCCTGCTCAGCTGGCAACATCTGGGGAAAACTGGAGAGGTACAAACTGCTTAAGAAAAGAGACCAGAGAGCTTTGATAACCTTCCTCACTTAAAACCTGCTTCTTTCCTCACTATAGCCTGAGGCTGAAGCCCATCTAATATTCTCACCAGCTGTGAGTGCCTGCTGGGCATGTCGGGCCAGCCCTAGGGGGCTGGGCAACGTGCGGTGCCAGGGGACGCACAGTGCCTCTGCACTCAGGCATGGCAGGGGCCCAGTGATCTGGCTGTTCCCAGCTGCAGGCTGGCTTGGCTTTGTGCTCTGACCAAAGTCCCTACCTTTGCGCTAATCTCCCTGCTTTGGGCTCTGGTGCTGCTCTACAGGTCATGTTCGTCTCACTTTCTTTGGCCAGTGGACAGAGGTGGAGCCCCACTACTGCAGCCAGGCACAGGAAGAGATGTACAGTGCCCCAGGTAAGGGATGTGTCCTGCCTTCTCCTGTCCTCTGCCCAGTGCCACTGACCAGGGGAGAGGAAGCTTCTGCAGGCAGTGGGATGTGCCCAGCATGATATGGCCATTGGTGCTCTCTGCCTCCAGCCCTAATGCCTCTCTGGCTCTTTCTGCAGAAGTGGGAGGGATCATGGAGCCCACCGAAGCAGCTGACTGCTGGAGCTTTGGCTCTCTCTTGTATGAATTGCTGACAGGAGTGGTAAGAGACAGAGGAGCTGTACAAGGAGTGGGGGAGGAGAAGGTGACACTGCAGTGCAAGGGCTCTTTGTCATGCAGGGGCTTGGAGAGTGCTTTGTCCTGCTGGCATCTCAGTGCTGTGGAAGGCTGCTTCAGGCATGTAATTTCTAGTGCCTGTCCATGATCTCTGGGTGTTTGGGCCCCAGGGTTTAAATCCTGCCATGTAGGGCTTAGGGATGTATAGCACTGAAGGCTGAGCAGGGTCCTCCTACCGTCCTCACTGCCTGCACTCACCCTCACCCTTTGCCTTCTGTAGCCACTGTCTCAGAACCACCCTTCAGGAATTCAACCTCACACCCAGCTGCATCTGCCAGAGGGGCTCAGCCTGGCTGCTACATCACTGCTCACTGAGGTGAGGGCCTCAAGTGGATGGGAAGGAGGATGGGGCTAGTTTGGGGAAAGGCAGGGTGCAGCCTGGGTAACTTTTCCAGTGTCCCCATCTCCCTGTCCTGCTGTCCCATCCCCTTTCTCCCCAGCTCCTGCAGTACAACCCAAAGCGGCGCTTGGGGTCTGGAGATGGTGGCATGGCGAAGCTGAAGTCCCACTCCTTCTTCAGTACCATCCCATGGAATAAGCTGGTGGGCTAGGCAGGCTGTCCTTTCTCCAGGAAGCTGGGCATGCAACCAGTCCCTACCACTTGTGTCCCTAGGTGGCAGTGGCAGCTCAGCCTCCTGGCAGAGACATGCCTGGAAGGATTGCCCCAGGGTGGGCTATGCATGAGGTGTCGAACCCTTACATGTTCTGTCCCTGCTTGTGTTTGTTGGTGTCTCCAAGGGAGGCGACTGTGGTCTCTGCTAGGCTGTCCTCTCCTCTAGCTTGTCCCTGGGTAGGAGAGCTGAAGTTCTCACCTTCAGGGAGAGGCTATGGTCCCCTTCTGTTACGTCCCTTGCTCAGCTTAGCCCTGGGATTCCCTTCCTAGGATTTTTATCTCTGCTGCTACTACAGTGACCCCTCTGCCCTGTCATTTTTTTGTGGCTTCCAGGCCTTGTTGGCTGGTGCCAGAGCCTGAGGTCTGTGCCCATCCCTGTGTGGGGGTAATGCCTGTGGTGGGGGGCACGACGAGAGGGAGCACTCTGCTCTTCTCCCTGCCTGCTGGGAAAAATAAACCGTTCATCACTGCTTGCAGAAGTGCCCTTTTGTTTCTGACTTGGACAACTCAGGCCTGGCCAAGTGAGAGAAAGGCCCAGATCTGTTTCTCGAAGTTGCCTAGGAGCCCTGGGCCTGGTGTCATCCACCAGCTGTAAGCACCCTACAGCCAAAACCCAGAAAATAGCACTGAGCGCCTGCCTTATGGCCTCTTGGGTCAGCACAGCCAGGCAGCTGCAGCGCAGCCTCAGGGACCACACATGGAGCACCTGTGCCTCACTTCTGGCACTGTTATGCATTCTGGCTCCAGCCTCCTGTGCCTGGGAGCTCCTTCCTGCTAGCAAGACTGCAGCCCCACTGCTCTTGTTTTGTGCTTTGAGCACATCCCTGGTAGACCAAACAACAAGGGATGAGCTCTGAAAGCCAGCACAGGTGGCAGGACAAGAGTAAATACAACTCAGGATGGAAGAAGCATTGAGCAAGAGGTGTCTGCTAAGAGCCCGGTGCAGAGGCTGCTGTGCTCATTTGTGCAAGCCAAAGCCAGAGGTTGAATGGCAGCAGGGCAGTTTTGGCTGCTCCCAGCACTTTGTCCAGTTGCTCACTCAGCCCCCATCACCAGTGAACCTCTTCTGTGGCTGATGCCAGCACTTCTCGTCAGTAGCAGCTGCCCCCTGCACCATGCTGACTCCCACCAAAGGGAAGCAGAGCCCAGCAGATACTGCTCCCACTCCGGCAACTGCTGTGAAGGAGCTAGAGGACTCGCCAGGAAGCTGACCACTAATGCCACAGCAGGCCAGACAGCAAGAGCACCTCAGCCTGAGGCTTTCTCCTCTCTAGAGCAGCCTGAGCTGGCTGAATCCTTCGGCAACAGGCTTCTACCCTTGGCCACCATGCTTCTAAGGAGGCCCAACTCTGTGGACAAAGCCACATCGTGACAACACAAGGCTCTGAGTGTCAACCAGGAGGGTCCAAAAACAGGAAGCTTCAGGCACAACAACCGTGTGACTCTCCTGCAGCAAGCTCCAACAGAGGAGATTAAATAAAGCAGTTTGCTAGGCTGCATAATTTTAAGAGCTTGACTGTACATTCTCTCACTGGGTAGTTCAAAGGCCTCATTTATTGCAGCTCCAGACAGGACACAGGCATTGCCCTTCCCAGGCCCACGTACAAAGTCAAGGTGGGCCCTCTCTATCCTAAACCAGCACAGAGGGCTGGGTGCTTGCAGTGTTTTTTTAATCAGAATGTTCTCTTTCACTCGTTTATCCAAGAGCAGCTGGACTCTTTGTCCTTCCTCTGCAACACAGGGAATGCATTTTTCCTCTCCTCCTAAACCTCTGCCTCAACCAGGAACAGTCAGAAGAAAGTTGGCTCCATGCACCAGTTTGTCCACAGCTGCCAGGAAGCCATAGGAACCAGTACTAGGAACTGCTCTCCCTTTCGTCAGTGTGGCAGCTGTGAGTGTAGCAATTTTCTGTTATGAGCCTTCTCCACTCATAGCTGGGAATGGCAAATCATTCTCTGAAGCTGCTGTCAGAGCTGGGAAACCCCTGCCATACTCCAGGAACCATTTCATACTGTTCCAACAGGGGCAGTTCCTTACAGAAATGCTCTCATCATCACAGTCCTTTGATCTTGCCTCCTTTCTCCGTGATCCTTAACAGCTTCCTTTCCCCACCTGGAGGATTTACAACTCTCCCCTCCTGTAGCAAGGAGAAACCATCCTGACTCCACATCTGTACTTGAAGAATCAAGTCTCCTTCTTGGCCATCATGCCATCTGGCAAACACTGGGGATTTCCTTGCTGTCCTTAACAGTTCTGTTGCTTAGACCAAGAAAAGGATAATCTCCAGCCCCAAAAACCTCCTCTTTGCTGGGAAGAGACAATTCTGTGCCAAACAGTGAGGACAGCACAATTCACAGCCAGAGCACTCTTCACTTAGTAACCATCAGTGATGGAACAACTCCCATTTCCCCTTTCCTCTCACTACCAGGTAACAGGTTTCTTATACTGCATTATGGATGCTGCTGATGCCCAAGTCCTAAGGCTGCAGCTGCTGCTCGCCCCCTTAAACACACCCCCACCTTGCAGTCATTGCCCAGTTTTATTTCATTTAAAATCCGCTGTGTTAAATATTTTAGTTACAAGTTCTGTGTAGAGGGTAATAGACTCTGCAGGCACTAGCAACCCCCTCACTCCCCAGTACATGTGTGCGCTATCAGATTAAGGACTGCCCCCCTCCCCCCAAAACCAGCAGGCTGGGATATACATTACAGTTAAAGACCTGGCCCTCCCCAGCTGGCTCTTTGCTGGTAGCAGGCCAAGCCCTTGCACGCAGGAAGCCAGCAGTCAGATCCACCGTCAGTGAGCTGTGATTCAAGGACAGCTGCTGGGGGCTGCTTCCTACCTCCTCCCACCCCGTGTTGGGCATGTAATGGTGAAAGGGTTGCCCGCCCAGGAACAGTGCTACCTCCACAGAGGTCATGGGCTCTGCCCACCTGGACGTGGACATTCATGCCACAGTGACTAGGCTGAAGAGAAACAATCTCCAAGGGAAAGCAGGGGAGCTGCCTCCGCTGCGTTCCTGTCTGTGGAGGGAGTGTAACTAGGGCGCTGCCAGAGGCGTGACGTGTACCTCAAGCCCTGCTCTGATCAAAACCTCTGTGGCAAGTGACCTGGGGCTCCCCAGACTACTCTTACAAGGCAGATGACAGTGAAATATTTTCAAGCAACACAGGGACAGAATAGTAGCCTTTCCTTTCCCCTCCCTCTCAGGAATCTCAGTGCTAGGAAAAATAAAGCTGAACCTGCCTTGGAGTGGCAGGGAAGGGTACCCTAGCACAGCAGCAGCAAGCAGTTTCCAGTAGTACAGGACAAGCTAGAGGTGAGAATTTGGTGCTGTGAGGGAGAGGATGCCATAGAGATGACTCTGGAAAGGCAGTGCCATTCAGTGATTGGCCCACCACAAAGCGATCCTTGTGAGAAACTGAGCTTCTGTCAAGTGGAATAAGGAAAGGAGGTAGGAGCTATCCCTGTAATTCCCTCTGGGACAGCCCCAATCACAGCGGAGAGAGGGAGACTGGAATGAGCCCTGCTAGTTTCTGAATGCCCTGCATCGCCCTTGCTGGTGCTGCGGCCCTGCCCTGGGTGGGTCGTGTGGGGGTGTGACTGCTCTACAGGTCGAGCAGCAGCACGCGGGGATCCTCCACCGCTGCCTTGATCTTGCGCAGGAAGGTCACTGCCTCTCTGCCGTCGATCAGCCGGTGGTCGTACGTCAGTGCCACGTACATCATGGGCCGTACCTCGATCTGAAGGGGAGGGACAAGACAGCCGTCAGACAGCCCAGCCCTGCTGCCTGCACCATGCTCTCCCGTGAGCTCAGGCAACACCTGGCTTGCTTTCTATCCTGCCCTTCAAATGTGCCTTGTCTGGCAGGACTACCAACCCAGGCACTGGTCACCACCCAGGCTGTGTCCACACCACCACAACACTCAGTCCCCTTCTGGAGCTGTTCCCTACCACAAAAGCTACAGCTGCCTCCTCCTCCCCACACCGAAGCAGATGACACATTTCTCCCACTCATGGATAGGATGAGGCCTCCTGCACACCTCAGGCAAGTACCAGTGCCAGCAAAGCTGCCCTACACCCATTAGTCTCTGCTCTTCCCCCCACAGCAAAGCCTTTTAGAAGTTGACACCGATCCCCAAAAGAAGCATTTGGGTTACGGTCCTCATCTCACCGAGCCCTCTCTTCTGTTCACTGAAAGCTCCTGCACAGCTCCACCTACCTTGCCTCCTACAGCCACAGGCCTGTCAAAGATGGCATGCATGCCTAAGATGGCAGACTGGGGTGGGTTAATGATAGGTGTCCCAAATAATGACCCAAAAACCCCTCCATTGCTGATTGTGAAAGTGCCACCATCCATGTCTTCAATGGCCAGTTCATTCTTCCTCGCCTGCAAGAAAAGGCAAGGTCTTAGAAAGCCACACAGATCAAGGGCGGCAAAGAACAAGTTTGGATGTTTCCTCTCTCCAGGAATAAATGCCAAAGGCCAGAGCTTCACTTATTGTTCTGTTCAGCTAGAAACAGGACAAGTTACTTGAAAAAGCATCCTGTCTTCAGATCTGATCATTTGCTGGCTTTGGGGAAGGATTCACTTGCCTTTGCTTCCAACTCCCGCTTTTGCAGGAGACAGACGCAGAGATTTCTACACCAGGGTAGCTCACCCTTGGTCTGAAGACAAAGGTGAAGAGACACCACACCACCAATGCTCAGTTTGCACTCTTTTGGAAGGGTAACAAGTAAATAGGCCTGTCTTGAAGGCATGGGCAGAGTTACAGATGTAACTGGATTACTGCTCACAGCATGACTCAGTGTGTTAGAAGTCAGAAACGATGACACAGAGGGACTGAATCAATTAATGCCTAATCTAGCACCCCCAATTCTTCCCATTCCTCTGAACTCTTTTCAGTAAAGCTTTCAACCTTCCTTACCTTCTCCCCCAGCTCGTAGATAGCACGCTCTATGTCAGCAAAGTTCATGTTTTCTACATTCCTAACTACAGGGACCACAAGACCCTAGGAAGAAGCAAAGTGCATGATCAGCAAATCATCACAGCGACACAGAGATACCTGTCAGGGGGCAGGAGCGAGCCTGGCCTCAGCCCAGCAGAGCTCCTGCCTCCTCTTGTGCCTGGCTGGCACAGCTGCTGGTTGGCAGAGCTGCCATGCACCCTGGCAGCCTGCCAGGAAACGTGGCATGACACACACCAAGGGCCAACACTATAAATGAGATATCAGCTTTGCCTTTGTAAGCCTATCTCATAAAGTTAACAAGGCCTGCTGGGATCCAGCTCCACATCCATAAAAACCAGGTGAGGCACTGGGCAAAGTTCAGCTGCCACCTTGTTCTTTGCAAGAAAAGTGCAGTCCCTTTATGATGGACCTCTTTTAGACTTTGAGAGCAGTGACAGAACTTCAGTCCTGGCCAAACCTCTGCCTCACAAAAGAACCAAATAATATTCAACATCTCTATCTCCATCCTATACTTTTTCTGGGCAGGGACATCTCTTTGAAGCAGCAACACCATTTACAGAAATGGTGGAACAGCACAGCAGGGTTAGCCAAAGTACAGGATATGTAAAGCTTTTGCTGTCTATGCCATATCCTCATGGGTCCATTAAACCCCCCCAAATCCTCAATATTCCTAACCTGGCCCTACTCATTAATCACTGAGATCTATATCGACCTTGTCGCTACATCTCCTAGCACAGTGATGTAATTTTTCAGTCCTCCATCTTCTCCCAAACCCCATCTCAGCAGTCCACAATGCATGAGATGTGTCATTTAGAAGATCATAGAATCACAGAATGGTAAGGTTGGAAGGGACCTCAAAGATTACCTAGTTCCAACCCCCTGCCGTAGGCAGGGACTCCTCCCACTAGTACAGGTCACTCAAGGCCTCCTCCAACCTGGCCTTGAACACCTTCAGGCAGGAAGCAGCCACAACCTCCCTGGGCAACCTGTGCCAGTGTCTCACCACCCTCACTGCAAAGAACTTCCTCCTAACATCCAGTTTCAATCTCTCCTCTGCCAGTTTAAACCCATTGCCCCTTGTCTTGTCATTGCAAGACCTTGTCAATAATCCCTCCCCAGCCTTCCTGTAGGCCCCCTTCAGATACTGGAAGGCTACTCTAAGGTCTCCTGGAAGCCTTCTCTTCTCCAGGCTGCAGAGCCCCAACTCTCAGCCTGTCCTTATAGCAGAGCTGCTGCAGCCCTCTGAGCATCTTTGTGGCCTCCTCTGGACCCGCTCCAACAGTTCAATGTCCTTCCTGTGCTGGGGGCTCCAGAACTGTACACAGTAGTCCAGATCAGTCTCATCAGTAACTTTCTGCTGTAGTGGAGCTCAATCTCGAAACGTGTGACTAATTCCAGACCTGAGGCCCTATGGTCAAAGCATCCGAGGTACCTACCCGGGGAGTTGCTACAGCAACACTGATGTCCACATAGTCCCTGTACACAATCTCTTTGGTCGTGTCATCAATCACTAGAAGGAGAAAAAAGCTGTGTTACATACTCAGTACCCAAGATCAACAGGTCAAGACCCCAGAACTAGCCACAAAATCCTAACGTGCTCATCTCTAGCTTAAGTGTAACTCCAGAGAAGAGTGAGCCCACACTGCACCCATGGGAGAAGCATCAAGACAGACAGAAAGGAAACACAGCCCAAACAGGTCAGATCCTCTCAGACATCCCCTTGGTTGTTCTCCTCTTATGGTTTTGAGCAAGCACCTCTGACACCCCCCAGAAACTGCACTACACCTACAGCAGATACCTCTACACCAACCAGCAGGCTTTGCCCTCTGTGGGCTGGCAAACACATGGCCCCAGCCCAACTCCTGGCAGCCCTTTCCTAATAGAGCCACACTTGGCAAGTTGTCCTCTGCCTACCTAAGTGGCATTAGCAAAATCGGCTGCAGCATGTAGGACTGTTCCCCTTTTTCCTGTGTCTCTCACATGCTTATCCAAGCTACCAGCCCTGCCATGGACTGGGCCACCTGCTTTCCCCTCCTCTGCCATGTTCAGTCATCCAACTCACCAGCGAGGATCACCACTCACCTGCATTCACAACAGGCTGGTCCTGCAGAGCAAAAGCTGCAGCTTTCACAAAAGCTGACATGAAACCTAGCTTCAGGTTGTGCTTTTTCAGAAAGGGATCCTTGTGTACAGCTCTCATCTCCCGGATGTTGCTGCAAAACACATGGTAACATTGGTCATCAGAGAGTCCAAGGAAACACCATTCCCTTGCTCTGGAATAGATTTGAGAGTAAGCCCCAAGGACTGCAAACCTGCACCACCAACAGAAAAACTCCTAATCTGCTGGAAAAGCCTTCAAATGTCATACGTGAAGTGGGCTGAGAGAAGCTCTAAGGCCCCTGCCAAAGGATCTAACAGGAAGTAGTCCTGGACCATAAACTCCATGGGAGAGTGTTGAGCTGCATCACCTGCACTGCCAGGCACAAAAGCAAGATTGGACATGGCACATTTCCTGCTTAGGGCTCAATGCTGCCACCAGTTCTCTGGACACACCATTGCTGAGAGCAGTGCAGCGCCACAGACAGCAGCTGCAGGGGTGGCTGGGCCAGCTCTGCGAGGGTGAAGCAGGAAATGTCAAGAGCAGGGAAGATGCAGATGGTGACTGAAAGCAAAGACTTCAATCACTGTGCAAGCCCAGTGCCAGCCAGCACAATACCACCTCCATGGCCAACTCCAGTTTTGGGAGTCAAGTGAGCATGAAAGAAAGCCTCCCAAATGCTATGGTGGTGGGTGCCAGCCCACCCACAGCCCTCAAACAGACTAACCACATTTTCCTGCTGCTTCTATTTATCAGAACTGAGGCTGTTTATAAAAGTCAACCAAGCTGTGGCTACAAGCTCCACATATTCCAGGCTAATATCAGACCCTACAGAACTGCGTAGTCCATTCTTCCCCCTCCCTTCCAGAGATTTTTTGAGTCTGAAGAAACAGTTTCAGCAAGGGGCAGGGGTCTCCATGTTTAGAGTGTTTGTTTTCCTGTGCCTAACCTTGTTTAGGGCTAGGATTACCACTCAAAGACATTAGTGCCTCCCAAGACACAAGGAGGACAGCAACGAGGATGAGGTTTGCTATGAAACTGGCTCATTATGGCTTCCTCCTTTCAGATGCTGACCCCTGTGGAAAACAGGAGGCCCCAGCACAGGTCCTCATGAGCCAATCTCACAGCAATCGATCCAAACCAGATTACCAGATGCAATAAGAGCCTAAGGCCAGTGTAAAGTGACACCTCAAAGAGCCTCTGAGAGGAGATAAAGCTGCAGCACTTCCCCTCCAATCCAGACTATTTTGCCAACCTTACTGTTCTCAGACCCAAATATTTACATGTTTTGTCTTAAGGAGCAGAATAGGATTTCACAAGTCAATTTGATTTGGGCACAATTTCCCCTTAATGCATTGTAACATAAGCTTCCCACCCTCCAAAGCCATTACTGTATTCAATCTGTGCAAGCACTTGAGTCAGAAGACCCCCACCTGCCCAGAAGAGATGAGGAATGATGCTAGTCCCTCTCTGAAAAGACAGCAAAGGCCTCAGACCTATATAATGCTCACCTGAAAGGCTGAGGAGCCCTGGGGGACCACCATTTCAGAAGCTAAATATGCCCACCTCCAAAAATTGTAACCTGGCAGAGTGACAGAAAGCAGATCTTGCTGTCTTCTAATAGCTACTATACAAGAGATGTTAGTCACTCCTGGTTTCCTGCTCAACAAATCCACATCCAAGAACCACACAGACAAGGAACCAGACTGTCCCTTTTAAAAGCAGCAGATGACTCCAGAGGAAGACCAGGCCATTAGGAAGCTATGCACTCCCAGTTTGCCCAGGGAGGGGGTTGAGGGCCCATCCCTGGAGATATTCAAGGTGAGGCTCAACAACCTGACCTAGTTGAGGATGCCCCTGCTTACTGCAGAGGGGATTGGACTAGATGACCTTTGGAGGTCCCTTCTAACCCAAACCATTCTATGATTCTATAATTCTACTGCAACAC
This sequence comes from Ramphastos sulfuratus, assembly GCA_013399055.1. Classification (NCBI taxonomy): domain Eukaryota; kingdom Metazoa; phylum Chordata; class Aves; order Piciformes; family Ramphastidae; genus Ramphastos; species Ramphastos sulfuratus. Next base: position 101,568 of record WBNM01036010.1, on the reverse strand, counting down.
CAACACGGCACTGATGAAGCTGTGAAGACAGCAGTACACACCTAAGAGGTCCCAAAAGAAAGGCTGCCAATCTCTTCAAAAAGAATCAGCAAGGTCTTGACTCCTGCTTGAAGATGCCTGCCTGCATCTATCTCTGCTTGTAAACAGAAGCAGAGGTCTGCCCCTCACCTCATGTCGATCTCATTGAAAGTGGTCAGCATGGCACAAGTGTTCTGAGCCTCTTTCAGCCGCTGGGCAATGCGCTGACGCATCCTATTCATTTTCACCTGAAAATTAAAAGGGTATAAGCAGAAGCTGCCTCAAATTCATCCAAGGGGTAAAATGTACAAGAAACTCTGAAGGTCCTTCCTCTTGCCATTGGGCTGAGTAGTAATAGATGCCTAGGGCCAAGGCTTTCACTTCAGATGTCCCTGAGCAGCGTAATAGGCTGAGGCATTGACTTCACTGTGAAACTGCCAAGCTCAGCACACGGTTCACTTCAAAAGCAGTGCTGAATGCATCACAGTATAATTACCACTGACCTATGCGTTCCTCAGGACCTCCAAGCATACACAGGTTTCCATCAGGAGGCTAATGTGAGAACAGCAAGACTGCTAAGAAAGCAGGCTGCTCAGCCATGCTCTCCTAAGAACACACAAGGCAGCTGCAGCAGCCTCAGTCCTTTGCTGAGGACTTGTGGATAGACCAAGCAGATCACACTGAGCCTTCTGTGCTCACTCAGCAGAGCTCAAGACAAGACTTTAGCCTAGAAAAAACCTGTGTCAGATCAGACCTGGCTTTTCCTCTACCCCACCCCCAAGTGGTGCCCTCACATAGAGAATTTCTCCATCTTTCACAGTCATACTGTGAAAGATGGAGAAATACTTCATGAGGGTGAAGAAGTAGACATGGACACATCCAGAAAGTTCAAGGCTTATGCAAGAACGGACTGTCACCCAGCAACAGTGCTGGCAAGGCCCCTATTCCCACAGCTTACCCTATGCTCTGATCTGGCACCTTTGCTGGGCACTGCCTCCCCAGGAGGGGCTGCCGCTGGGGCTGCAGTCGGCTTCACCGCAGACACTGAGGGTAAAGAACACATCAGTCATACAGGGAAGCCAGGGCTTGACTGCAATGGCCTGAAGTAGAAAGCCCATCTGAGCTCCTTGCTCGAGCAACACTGTGGAAGCAGCCTAGAACTGGGCTGGGCAGGTTCCAGGCACAGCTGAGCTCTCCAGTCAGGAGCATGCAGGGCAATGATGCGGGGAGGCCTTCACCATAAATGCCAGACTGTTTAGCTGTCTTTCACCTCACATCCTCTCCTCAAGGAAGAGAGGCTTGAAAATTGGAGAAAGTGGTTGTTGCCTCACCTGGCTTGCTGTCCATGGGCTGAGTTGACACAGGTGGCACTGGTGGCATTGTAGTGGGAATTGGTGCTGCAACAGGAGGAGGAGGAGGAGCTGCAGCTACAGGTTCAGGGGCTGCTGGAGGAGGAGGGGCTGCTGCTGGTTTGGCCTTGGCAGGAGCAGCTGAAAGACAAGGAAGAATCATGGCAAGAGCACAAATAGCTTCCACTGCCAGTGATCTAGAGTCCAACCAACCTGATAAAAGCTAACCCTCTGGCAGAGTGCCTTTATGTTCTCAACACTACTGAACTGACAGGAGCCACCACAAGGGGACTCCATGGTGAAAGTGTTTTACTCAACATCCCAGATCTCCACACTGGATGCTCAAGAAAGAGGGCAGAGAATGGAGTTATACAACGTGAATTCTCAAATAATTTTAGCTTAGAGCTGCAGTCTCCTCCAGAGGAAGCAAAAGGAAAAGTCCTCCCCTCAGAAGGAAAAAATTCTGCTTTTCTAGTGGACAACAGAATTTTATTCCAGCTACAAGCAGCATATGGAAAAAATATTTACTCTCGAGATCCCTCTAAATGTCACCATGCCTCTAAATCCCATCATCTTCTGAAGAAGACTGGTGGAAACAGAAAGGCCTGAGCAAGGTGTGCATGCCTGACTTACCTCCAGTTTTCCTGAGTTTGAACAGAGGTGTCCCCCCTTCCACTTTGCCACCATCAGGTACCAGAAGGGCTTCGATCACACCAGCTGCCGGGGCTGGAACTTGCACTGATGTCTGCAAAAAGCCAAATCAGTGAAATTCCCCCAAACACTGGATAGAGAACAAGTGGCCAAGAGAAGATGCCAATATGAGCAGATACACATTGGAATTTGACACAGACAGCAGTCCTGTCTTGCACCTTTTGCACCAGCTTTCACACCCTCTACTGGCATTTTGTGCCAATATTTAGAAGTTTTAGGAGATGCTGGCAGTGCCTGATATTGCCTGATCTTCCTGCTGCAGAGTACAGTCAAGAACTGACTTGCTGCCAGCATCTGCCTGACAGCAACACTGGAAGCAACACTGGAAGCAGGGAGTTTTAGCAAGAGCTTCAAAGCTTAAGAATCCTTTAAGGAGCAAATAAAATTAAAGGTTAAATTTAAAACAATCTGAAGACATCCTATGGCTCTGCAGATTCCTCCTCTGTTTAAACAAAAACAAGTTTCAAAACTTAGAGAGCACTGAAACTGGAAGGAGGAGTGGAACTGTAGTTCCAACAATCATCAGCATCACTGATGCTTAATCAAATGTATAAGGAAGGAAGAGTTATCAAAAGAATTTGCACTTAAGGTACAGCCAGCTTTCACACTAGGTGAGAAAAGCTTTTCTCTGTGAAGGGAGCAGGAGACACAGACAGGCAGGGCCTGCAGGCTCTATGAGCTCTTAGCAGGAGAGGAGCCATACAGGGTACCCACTGGAGAACCAGAAGAAGCTTTGGTCCAGAAAACTCCTACCTTATCTGTTTCAATCTCACACACCACTTCATCTTCTGCCACTGTGTCTCCAACAGCTGAATGACAGATATGAAGACCACTGTGAGGAAGGAGGCGTGCTCCAGCCTCCCCTCTTAACCCACAGCAGTCTGCCCCACTGACCCAGAATTTTCTCTCCCCAGTTCTCCACAGCTTCTAAAGAAAAGTCTCACTCAAGCAATCTACTGCACAGTCAGAGTCTAGTTTCAACATCACCCTTCGCTCAACATCACCCACGACAGCAAAGTGTCAAAGGTAGTCAGTGCAATCCTTACCCCTCAAGAAAACTGCAGTTAACTGCCTCACTTGTCACGGACTGAAAGGCAGAGAGTGTGCTTTCCACCAGTGAGCTACAGCCCATCCCCATGCTGCCCAGTGCAGCAGCAAGTGCTGAAAATTGCAGGGAAAAGGCAACTCTTACCTTTTTCCCACCTGACATCTCCTTCTGTGACTGACTCTGCAAAGGCTGGTGTGTTCACTGTAACCACATCATCCCCTGTGAGAGAGACAGACAGACTTCAATGCATTCAGAGCTCAAAACTTATAGCATTGCTTCATTCTTGTCATCAGCACTCTGCTAGAGAGGGTAGGACCACAGACTCCTTGCTCCAACACTGATTAACATTTAAAGACAAGAGAAATTCCCATTTGACTGGAAGTCACATCATGACAGGAACACCAGACAAAAATCTTTAGGGCCCTAGGACATAAACCCTTAGCCATCCATTGAGGTGGGACAGCAGTGGGCCTAGGCCAAGAGTGGAAGAGGTTATTCAGCTGTTACCAGGGTAGCAACAGGCAGCACAAGAGCCATCCTGCTGACTCGGGTTTACTTACTACGCACTGCAGTGGTTCTGAAGTAACGGACAGCGAAGACACTGGAGCTATTTACTCTGCACAGAGAGAGAGGGAGAAAGGTATGAACACAGAAATACATTCCTCTGTAGGCTGCTCAGCTATTCTGATGTATTTGTTCCAAGGGACTCCTACTTACTGCTCAAGCTTCAACAATCCCACTAAGAAAGGAAAGATGTCCAGACCTCTGAGAAACTCGGTAAGAAATGGCATTTAGGCAATTCTAATTTAGGGAGGCAACCCAACAGAACCACTGTGGTTTAAATGCTGACAAAAGGCTGACCTAGCCAGCACAGCCTGCACTTCAGGTGACTAGTAACCATTTTTTCACCTCCACATCAGGACTGTCATCTCTACAGAAGTTGCTGGGTTGCTCCAAAAAAAGAGAAAGCACTGTATATTGCCTATGGCAACATGTTCAAGAGACAGCTCCTTCTCTCCCCCACGCCCCTTCAAAGGGAGCAAGCAATCCCAAGCATTCCAAAGGATGGGTTTTTTATATACCTACTGACACTCCATTTGGAAACTTGAAACAAGCATGCTTTAGCACCTCCTCTAGAACAAGCTACCTGGTGCAAACAGACCAGCATTACAGGCTTTTTTCAACATGTTCTTAAGGTTATTTCCCCAAACACATTTTTACCAGACCACCTCAGCTTGTCATATGAAGAACAGTTCCCTACACCATCCTACTTCTGAGAGAAATCCTGTCAGGAGGCCACCATAAAGCAAAAGATTTCTAATTAGATAATTAAAGAACAGAGATCCTTTTATCACCAGTCTCCTCATCCCTGTCCCTTTCCTCCCTTGGTATCTGGTTCCAACCAAAGCTTATTTAATTGAAGCATGCCACAGTTCCTGACCTGCAAAACCTAGAGTTTGTTAGGGTGAGCTCCAGGCTCCTGCAATGTGCAAAGGGATTTTGTGACAGCCAACTACATTATGCTTCCCAGGCCCAAAATCTTATCAGGGTTAGAGCAACCCCAGCCTCTTCACATCATGGCTCTCGTGAGGATACTTACACAAGCTTCCTGCTGTTCATGTAAGCCATTCCTTGGCTCCCAGCCACACCTAGGGATGAGAATGATGTTACTCCACAGGAACATTATCCAACCATCCAGCCCTCAAATGTCCCTGTCATGTAAAGGAGTGCAGAGCACACCAGTGTCCACCCCAAAAGAAGTTTGGGACTAAGTAGGGAATAGAGACACACAGAGGCACCTCAGTGTCAACGAATCCACCCAGAGTCTGACAACAATGGTCTTGTCTTTACATAGTTTTACAGAGATGAGAAAACAAGATATCTTCACCTCAAAGCCATCAAGGATAACTTCGAAAAGGGCAAACAAAGCAGTGGCTACCCCAGTCAGAACAAAACCAAGAGACAACTATGAGAGACACCTTCAAGACTACTAATACCTTAGGTGCTTGCTGCTGAGTTATCCTCAGCAATACAAAGGAGTTCCTAATAGGAGAAAGAGATCAGTTACATAAGAGGCACCCCCAAAAAGCCTCATAGCCACATGGACAGCTAAGGAATAAAAAAATCAATGGAAACAGGGTGTAGGGCAGAGTAATAAGCCACCATCATTCCTCTTCTATGTCCACCCTCTGGCCCAAGAATCCTCCTTTTCCAGAACTCACAGCAGAGAGGTACTTGCGTAACTTCTCAGTTTCACATACCCCCCCCGCCTCCTTCTCACACTGTCAGGGCCTCACAGGCCCTGACACTGCAACTTTTATTACTACCTGAACTCCTGTCCTTTGTCTCTTTCAGGGCACTGGGCAATTTTCCAGACTGATTTTAAAGAGTCACAGCACAGCAGCTGCAGGACATAATCACACAAGGCCAGAAGGAAGAACCATTTCCCCACTTGATTTTTTTTAAAGAACAATACAATTTTGACACTATTCCCTAGTAAAGAGCTGATGCTGAAACTCCAGGAACTAGGAAAGGTAAGCAGATTGAACTGGTTTCTCACAGTGGAATAAGGAGTGAGTGATGGAATGTTATACAAACACAGTACGGCTAGAAAGAACATCTCTGGCAAAATCCAGTTTAAGCACCAAAGAGGGGTTCACGGGCATGTGAGATTTGATATGTCATTTAACAGTCACTCAGCATTTTCAAAGGAATCTATTGGAGAGTTAGGGTCTGCAAGAGCATGTGTGCGACACTTGGAACACACTGTGCTTCTGCAGTGAGACTCTCAGTAGAGCTGACTGGGTCAGCCAGCAGGTACATTAGGCAAGGGAGGCACTCACATGGAAATACAGCTGATTTTGCCAACTGTTTCTTCATTATGTGATTGATGGAAATAAAACCCAATCAAAATCCATTACCTACTTCCATCCTCAGCTCTGTTCAAAGCAGTTTGAAATTAAATGAACATGTAAGACTCACCAGACAGAGAGCATCTTGCCAGAGTACAGTTCCCCTGTCAAAAGAGAACAAAAACTATCAATATTGCAAAAAGATACAACTCATCCTAGAAGGATTTTGGTTTTCCCATGGGACCCAGATCAGAGATGGGACCCACCATTCCCATGCTCCAGACTGCAGGCATGCTGCTTTCTCATAATGTGCAAGAGTGGGAGATGGTGAGAGCATCTACATCCCTCTCTTTGCTTCATTTCCTTCCAGGATGCTTTCCTGTGGAGTGGTGTTAGACCTGACACACTCAGTTTTCAGTTGTGGCTCCAGCTGTTTCGACCCTCTCATGCACACTTCTCATTTTAGGAAGGAATAGATTTCTAAAGACTCCTTCACTAAAAGCTGCTGTGAATGAGAAGGTCAAGGATGGGCAGCTAGATAATAGATATGATCAAAAAAACATATGATGTTTACTCCTGGTCACAAATGTATCATTTGGCTTTCTTTTTTTATTTGTTTGGTTTAGGGCTATGGAGCCTCTGAAGTCCATAAGGCTCTGAAGTCCATTTCCCCTGATGGCAACATTTCTACTGCCTTCAGTAAGCCAGGAATTCACCCCTCTGGTGACATTTCACTTCACATCCATGTAATCATTGACTGGACTCCCAGCTCAGTATAACATTCCTCAAAATTAAAAGACATTTTAAGATATTTCAGTTACTTTCCCTATTGTTATTGTACATTTCCTTAGCATCAAACTGCAGATTTAGAGCACGTAAGAAGTCCTTAAAAGCTATAGAGGAATACCACAATAACCATGACTAAAATGCAGTTGACTGCTTTGGAACAACAGCTTCTCAACAGCTCAATGCACCCTTATCCAGCAGCTAAGGTGAGAGGTGAAAACTAGATTCCATTCACATCCTCACTGTCTGAAGGGAAGTTTATGGATAAGCCCCAATTTCAGTTTTGCTAGAGCAAGCAGGATGGAATACAACCAATCTTAGATATCAGAATAATCAGTGAAGCTGTGTGTGACAAGACAGACATCAAAGAGATACTTAAGTTTTCCACATCATCTACAGGACTGAGTTCTTCAGCATGCAAAAATACATTCAGCAAACACTGCATATGGTCAGAACTGACAACAGGTCTGGAATCATCACCTTGGCAATTTAGTTACCCAAACTTACTGAGGGATTTGGCTTCTTAGATATTAATGAATGCTCAACTCAGTGACTGATGGGTAGTTAACAGAGTTATGATTAGCAGTGCTGAGCACGCAGGCAGCCAGTACAGTTCAAAAGCTGCAGTAGAGCACCATGCAGCTACCCTGTTTGCTGATCTACTGCAGGGACTAACAATCCCAGACTGACAGTCCTGCAAAACCAGCTTTCAGCAGGGCTTACAAGAGCCTCTGCCCCAGGTCTGGCTGGGAAACAGAAAGCAGGGAGCACTGTACAGACTTTGCAGAGTCATCCCAAGTGCTACACTTTATCTTGGTGCAGCACTGGCCCCCTGCTAACTCAGATCTGGTTCGCGTAGAGCTAGCCCTGAGCTGTGATCAGTACGACAAATTTCAAGTTAACTCTGCTTGGTCAAGCATCTAAAACACCACAATTATAGCTGCTTATGTTAGTTCCTAGTAAACCAATCAGTTTAGAAGGCCTTGTGAGAAAACACATCTGCAGCTCTTTTCTGTGAGAGGTGTCCAGCCTGTGTGCCACAACTGCTGCAAAATTATGGAAACAAATGGTACAGCTCTATCCCTCATTTTCTAACCTAAAAGACAGAAGGTAAAGAGCTCTAAAGAGCCACTACTGAAAGATACCAAGACTCCTCCTTGTGTCCATCCCTTACCCACAGTACCTGAGATGCACATGCAGCTCAGAGATGCCTGCTTTCCGGTCCCTTTTTCTCCACAAGACTTCCTGTGCAGGCACCTGTTCCTGGTATCACCTGGCTAAATCTGCCTTCTGCCTAATCTTGGAGCTTCTTGACTGAAAATGCAAGCACTGGAGGTTTCACTAGCTGGCAATAGCACTTTGGGTCACTTTAAAGAGGCAGCCTTCATTTGGAGAAATAAACCTTGGTCTAATTAGCTAGTGACTCACTTACTGAGTGAATAATTTTTCTGCTATGTTTCACATGACTTCTCAGAGTTGTTTTTATAACTGTTACTTTGTCAAAGTGACCCTGGTCCACAAGTGTCCCAGGGCACACCCTTCAAGGAGCTGTCACCTTTCAGTAGGTCACCACACAGGGAAACAAATTATGGAACACAACAGCTGAAGTGACAGACAGCCTGTATGCTTACACATTTCTTCTCCAACAGCAGAAACAGGGACCAGTTCAGGTAAGGACACTAACTGAACAGGAGGGCACAGGTGATTTCAACAGAGGCAAAACAGAAGCCAGTGCTGAGCAGCTGTGACAACAGGCAAAGCAGCAGTGGGCTGTCCAGCCTAAGCTTCTCTGAAGCCAAGAGGCTGTTGCTTTGACACCAATGATGAACACAAACCACTGCTACACGATACTCCACTGCACATCTTCCATGAATTTTAACACAATTATATACAGCATGGCAGGGCGGATGGGTAAGACGGGATGGAGATAACAATGCTGAGTGGTGAAGGATACTGTTTCTAAGACAACAGGCTGAGAACTCTTCCAGCATGCAGACAGGATCAAAGAGGAGTTTACAAACTCTTCCCCAGATAAACAGGAGGATTTGATCCTCAAAGCACTGAATGCAGCTCCTGATCAAACCATCCTTTTTCAGATGACGTCATCTCTGGACTTATTCAGGTCATCCCTCCACAGATGCTCCTGCCCAACCCCACTGAGTCTTACATGCTTAGATAGCAGCCTATTGATACTCATTCATGATTTCTACTTGATACATGAATCCAGGATCCTTTTGTCTTTTACATGATTATCAAAATCCCTACAGTACTCCCCTGCCCTTCTTTGAGACACTGGAACAGGTTGTCCAGGGAGGTTGTGGATTCTCTCTCCCTGGAGGCATTCAAGGCCAGGTTGCAGGAGGCCTTGAGTGACCTGTACTAGTGGGAGATGTCCCTGCCTATGGCAGGGGGTTGGAACTAGATGATCTTTGAGGTCCCTTCCAACCTTACCATTCTATGAAATCAAACTCCCGCCACCATCTTGACCTCTCAACTTTTCTAGTACATCACTAAAATGATCTCCTATGCCTGGTACTCAACTACAACCTCCTGTAAATTCCTGATTTGCAGATCAGTTTTGTAAAACGTTTGAATACTCCATCTACCTTTCTTCTATGTTCTGTATAATTACACAGCACCACCAACAGTTGACAATGCTTCAGTGTTGTTAAAATACCACTTACATAAACTGCACTATAATCAATTTGTATCTACATATATATATATAGTTGTGTCCCATTACATATAAATTGTTTATGGTGCAGTTTTGTGTACATGCACACATATTTGTAAACACAAATCTCTTTGTGGTGCCCAGAGGCAAGCATTTAACATACCACAGCCCTATGGGGGAGCAAGACATAGTTAAAAGTTCAGCATTACAATGAGCAGTCAACACTTGGTTGCCTACATTCATGCAACGGCTAAAATCAGATCTCATGCTCTAAGGCTTCAGCTGGGGCAAATGGAAGAGAAGTGACTTTTTTCCTCCTGTAGGTATGCAAATGTATGTAGGTGTATGCATGCATATATATACATATGCACATAAAGCTGTGCATGCTTGCTATTTAAACGAAAGATGTAGCCAGAAGGCAGCAAACGACAGAACCCAGCTGGCCAAGTGCAGCCCCGATGATTTAAGTAGCTGGATCTGGCTATTAGACTGGAAGCCCACCGCCGGCACAGGTTACCACCGTTTGCATCCATTCAACGACTGCTTTGAAAATGGAGCATAGGAATTAAATAAGGCAGCAGACACCGGTTTATTTGCCCGTTTCTGCACCGGGCCGGCACCAGCTGGGAAGGATCTCCGCAGCGGCAAGGAAGTGTGATGCGAGTGGCGGCTGCCAGCAGAGACGCTCCCCAAACGCTTCAGCCCAGCGAGAAGCCCGAGAACCGCGGGTTTCGGAACCTTTTCCCGCCAGTCGGTTCTGCACGGTGCCGCGGCCGAACCAGCCGCTGTCTCTCCCGGCCCGGGCGGGGCGGCAGCAGGGCAGTGGCATACGCGCCGGCAGCGCCCAGCTCAGGAAGGGACAGCGCGGCGCTCACCCTAGCCCCTCCCGGATGGTGGGGGGCGGGGGGCTGCCCCGCCGCCGGTGCCGCCCATCCCTGCCCTCTCCCGACCGGGACGGCGGTGCCTCGCGCCGAGAAAGCGGGCGGGAGGGGGAGGGGGAGGGGGGAAAAAAAGAAGGGGGACGTGTCCCGGTGCCCTTGGCGTCGCCGTCCCAGCTCGCCCAACCGCCGCCCGCCCGCCCTCCTCGCCTCCCTCCCCGATGCCGGTGCCCGCGGCGGGCAGTACCTGCCGGAGGGCACGCAGCGAGCGGCCCAGCGCCCGGCCCAGGCAGCGGGACCGCCACAGCAGCAGCATCGCGGCGGCGGCGGCGGCGGCGGCGGGAGGAGCCGGAGGGCGGACACCGGAAGCAGGCCCGGCGCGAGCCGGAAATGCGCACGGCTGGACCAACGGCTCCGAAACGGGGGGAACGGGGCTGAACGAGCGGTACCATTGCGGNTGCAGATCAGTTTTGTAAAACGTTTGAATACTCCATCTACCTTTCTTCTATGTTCTGTATAATTACACAGCACCACCAACAGTTGACAATGCTTCAGTGTTGTTAAAATACCACTTACATAAACTGCACTATAATCAATTTGTATCTACATATATATATATAGTTGTGTCCCATTACATATAAATTGTTTATGGTGCAGTTTTGTGTACATGCACACATATTTGTAAACACAAATCTCTTTGTGGTGCCCAGAGGCAAGCATTTAACATACCACAGCCCTATGGGGGAGCAAGACATAGTTAAAAGTTCAGCATTACAATGAGCAGTCAACACTTGGTTGCCTACATTCATGCAACGGCTAAAATCAGATCTCATGCTCTAAGGCTTCAGCTGGGGCAAATGGAAGAGAAGTGACTTTTTTCCTCCTGTAGGTATGCAAATGTATGTAGGTGTATGCATGCATATATATACATATGCACATAAAGCTGTGCATGCTTGCTATTTAAACGAAAGATGTAGCCAGAAGGCAGCAAACGACAGAACCCAGCTGGCCAAGTGCAGCCCCGATGATTTAAGTAGCTGGATCTGGCTATTAGACTGGAAGCCCACCGCCGGCACAGGTTACCACCGTTTGCATCCATTCAACGACTGCTTTGAAAATGGAGCATAGGAATTAAATAAGGCAGCAGACACCGGTTTATTTGCCCGTTTCTGCACCGGGCCGGCACCAGCTGGGAAGGATCTCCGCAGCGGCAAGGAAGTGTGATGCGAGTGGCGGCTGCCAGCAGAGACGCTCCCCAAACGCTTCAGCCCAGCGAGAAGCCCGAGAACCGCGGGTTTCGGAACCTTTTCCCGCCAGTCGGTTCTGCACGGTGCCGCGGCCGAACCAGCCGCTGTCTCTCCCGGCCCGGGCGGGGCGGCAGCAGGGCAGTGGCATACGCGCCGGCAGCGCCCAGCTCAGGAAGGGACAGCGCGGCGCTCACCCTAGCCCCTCCCGGATGGTGGGGGGCGGGGGGCTGCCCCGCCGCCGGTGCCGCCCATCCCTGCCCTCTCCCGACCGGGACGGCGGTGCCTCGCGCCGAGAAAGCGGGCGGGAGGGGGAGGGGGAGGGGGGAAAAAAAGAAGGGGGACGTGTCCCGGTGCCCTTGGCGTCGCCGTCCCAGCTCGCCCAACCGCCGCCCGCCCGCCCTCCTCGCCTCCCTCCCCGATGCCGGTGCCCGCGGCGGGCAGTACCTGCCGGAGGGCACGCAGCGAGCGGCCCAGCGCCCGGCCCAGGCAGCGGGACCGCCACAGCAGCAGCATCGCGGCGGCGGCGGCGGCGGCGGCGGGAGGAGCCGGAGGGCGGACACCGGAAGCAGGCCCGGCGCGAGCCGGAAATGCGCACGGCTGGACCAACGGCTCCGAAACGGGGGGAACGGGGCTGAACGAGCGGTACCATTGCGGGCGGGGAGTGGGAAAGGCCTGGGGACGGGGCTGGGGCAGGGACGGGTTGTGGTACGTCAAGAACCTCCTGCTGAACCGTTCGTGAGGTGTCTTCCCCGGCCCGAGGTGGGGCTGGGTGGGCGGCAGGCGCTTTGGTTATGCCTGGTCAGTGCCTTTGCGCAGTCCTACCTGCCCGCGTGTTGTACGGCCCCGGCACAGGCGGGCAGGGCGGCTTGCACCTGGCCAGTTACTGTGCCTCGAGTCATGTAACCTACAATTCTGGGTACGTAAATGGACCTGTGTGTTACTAAAGGGCGGCATGCCGTGGTGCTCTTCAATGAGCCAGCTCTGGATTGTCTTCTGCTCACCCTGGTGAATCATGGGACCAGGCTCGTGTGTGCTGCACAGGTGTTAGCTACCGGCATGGTTAGTACTGTGTGCAGTTCTGGAGCCCCCAGCACAGGAAGGACATGAAACTGTTGGGGTGGGTCCAGAGGAGGGCCACGAAGATGCTCAGAGGGCTGCAGCAGCTCTCCTATGAGGACAGGCTGAGAGACTTGGGGCTCTGCAGCCTGGAGAAGAGAAGGCTTCCAGTATCTGAAGGGGGCCTGCAGGAAGGCTGGGGAGGGACTATTGACAAGGTCTTGCAATGACAGGGCAAGGGGCAATGGGTTTAAACTGGAAGAGGGGAGATTTATACTGGATATTAGGAAGAAGTTCTTTACAGTGAGGGTGGTGAGACACTAGCACAGGTTGCCCAGGGAGGTTGTGGCTGCTCCCTCCCTGGAGCTGTTCAAGGCCAGGTTGGAGGAGCCCTTGAGTGACCTGTGCTAGTGGGAGGTGTCCCTGCCTATGGCAAGGGTTTGGAACTAGATGATCCTTGAAGTCCCTTCCAACCTTACCATTCTATGATAAATAGGCAAGGAGGTTATCTCATCATGACAAATGAGCAGATGAGTCCACAAATAAACCCTGCCTTGTCACATGTGGTCTGTGTGTGGCAAATGCCTGGAAGTCCCCCAGCTATCTTCTGCCTACTTCCAGGTAAGCAACCACAGGAAGAAACCCAAGAAACTCATTTGCAGAATCTGAGAATTAGCTTGGGGTATTCATGGAAAGCTGTCTGGTGGCCAAGCATCTCTCAAGGAGCCAAGTCCTTAATTTAGCCATTGCTTAATAATGTATGAGTGGTAAACTGCAACCTTTGAAATAGTCTCCTAAAAATTTGCAACAAACGTCCTTGGGATTATTTTCAAAGAGGTTGAATAAAAACAGAAGACAGTTTCTGAGGCTTTGAGAATGATCTAACTGATTTAGTAAAAGCCAACTGAACCAGAAAGGTTCTCTGCCAGGGATTTCTCTGTGGTGTCTTTCGAGGGCTAGTATTCTTCAGTGAGACCACCTGATACCAGCCACTTTTAACCACAGCCTCCTTCCTGCCATTGAATACACCAAACATCACCATGTTCAGTAGGTTCAGTAGAGACAAAGCAGACAAAGCCCCAGGAGTGGCATGCGTGGCTAGCTTTGCCCACTGACCTTCATAGCTCCTGCATGAAATGTCTCACAACCATGCATGCTCCTGGGGCAAGTAGGTTTTGCCCTGGAGCTGGGGTGCAGGCATGCTCACCTGAGAGTGCTGTTGGGTGTGCTGGCACCTGTGACAAGCAAAGGACACGGCGTTGCTGCTTTTCCTGTGCTGTTCTGTTTCCTGGCTGTATTGTACACCTCAGACCTCCACACCAGCTGAAATGTCCAGTGTCCCCATGGTGGGACATGGTGAAAGTACCTGGGTGTTTTCTATGGCAGCTGGGCAACATCANATTCTATGATTCTATGATACGATTCTATCTGGAGCTCCAGGCCAGCTCTGTTTTGCACGTGACACTGCTTGCCTCTAGCCTGGTGTGTATTTGCATCATCTCACCAGTGGTTCACCATCCTAAGTCCCAGATGGGATTTTCGGGCCAGATCGTAGGGGAGAACTGCTCACCCAGCCCCCTTCCCACCTAAGCAGCCAGCAGCTCGGCACCAGCCTTTGCCTGTCCGACCCCACGGGCCATAAGCCTGGGAGACAGATAAGCCGCAGGGAAGGTGGCCGGACCCCAGTGGTGACCTCCTGGATGTCCATCTGCATATTCAGGAGTTGTTCCCAGCCGGTTGGCTGCCTCCAGCTCCCCCACTCCCTCTTTAAAGGACCTGAGCGCAGCGGGAGGATGTGCCGGCACTGCCTCTGCAGCACCCGGCGCCCCCGGACGCCTGCCCTCGGGGCGCTGCGCTCCCTGCGCCCCTGCAACCAAGGTGAGGGGGGTGGAGAGAGGTGCGAGCGGCTCGGGGCAGGGGCCGCTTGCTGAAAACAGAGGGGTGCGGTGGCTGGGTGAAGCTGGGTGAGGGGTTTTGAGCGCTGGAAGGGTGGCAGGCTGCTCCGTGCATGGCTGTCTCACCGAGGAGCAGTTGGAGAGCCCGCTTGGGGTGGCTCTCGTTTTGGAGAAGACACGCTTGCCTTCTTTTCTGAGCATCTTCATTTGATTCCTGTCTTTTGCCTCAGGTAAGAGGAGCCTCGGCTGCTTTTTAGTGTTTCGGGAGATGGTACTGGTGAAGGCTGGTAGTAAGAGTAGCCACACATTTGCTAACTCAGCAGGAAAAGGGCTGCACGAGCACCAGCAGCTTGCTCGGGGTAGCACCTTCCAGTTCTGCAGCCCTGGGGCAGCTGGGGGGCGGGGGATGTAGTTCAGACCGCTCACGATGAGCTGCCATGGCCTGGGATTGCAGGTTCTGCTCCTACCCTCCGTATCTGTCAGAAAGATGCTGGTGCTGGAAGCCTTAAGCAAGCGGAGGACTTCTTGCCAGCTCTGAGTTGATCAGCTTATGAGGGGCGCCTCAGGTTTGTGGGGCTGGGAAACCTCAGTACAGGGTATGGGTAAGCTCCCCGACCTTGTGGAGCACAGAGTACGTGAGAAATGGTGACCAAATGCCAAAAGAAAATTTTTCTTAATAAACTAAGTGATGTAGCCAGACCAGCTGTCTTGTGCCCACGGTGCGTGGAAAGGCTTAAGGCTATATGAAATCTGTGACTGTGTTGCATTTGCTGTGTGGCTTCGTTGGAAGAAGCTAACAGGCTAAGAGGTGGCCACAGGTGATGGTGAAGCTTGTGCAAGAGCAAGGGGTGATGCTGAGTGCTGGCAGCACCTTGGCCTCATGCTGGCCACGGGTAAGCTGAACAGTTTGAATGCCCCCATGACAGACTGCTAGGAGAATGAAACCCTGGTGGTTGGAAAGCTCGAGGTAATAACAAGGGAGAGCAACTAGGAGCATTGAACAACTCAGAAAATACTTGGGGTTTTTTTTGAAAACTAGAGCTCTATAAAAGGCAGAACTCTCCCAGACAGGAACACAGGGCTGTTCAGAGAAAGGCAACCTGCTGAAAAATGAGTGAGAAGAAACCCATTTTCTACACAGCTCATTAGCCTGGGGGACTCACCGTGGAGCAGTCAGTCAGAGGAACAGGAGGCTGACGGTGTTGAAAACGATCGGACATTTCTGGATATAGCAAAAGCATCTCAGACACTTTCAAGGTGTCTGGAAAAGACATAATCTGTCCTGCTGAAGGGATGCCAAGCTACTGCTAATTAATGTGGATGAGGAAGAAGCACCCCACGGAGTGGTGAATAAGAGCTTTTGCACCTTCTTTTGAAAAGCCGTCCAAGCCAGTGAATGAGTAGAGGGGGTGGGTCCCTGCCTGGAGTCAACGTGACAATTTTAAGTCCAGGGCTGCTGGTTCAGTAGTTTTTCTCTTCCCCAGTAATCCCCATCCCTTTTATTCAGTGTTTTGCCAAGTGCTTAGGAGCCCCATGCTGTGTCAGCCTGGACATCTCAGTGTGTCCCACTCGCAGCAGGTTACATCACCCTTTCACCCTCACTATGCCCCTTTCCATCAGCCTATTTATGCCATCTCAGCCCCTCAGTGTTGCTTCCCATCACCATGTCCTCAGGCCTGTGGTGGCAGGTGCTGGCTGGGTGCTGGCAGAAGCACACAGCAGCCATGCCCTGCTTTAGCTGCTACATGTTGTGAATGCCTTTGTCAGCAATGTAGCTGCCATCCATGTGCTCTGCCAGCACCTGGGAGCACCCAAACGCACCTTTGCCCAGCCATTCATGGCAGAAGGCTCTGTCTAGTGCTCACCACCCTTGTACCTGAGTCCACCAGGCCAGAGGGGAGTTTCCCCAAATGCCTCTGGTGCAGGTGCAGCTGGTGGTGTGGAAAGCCTGCACTGGGCTGGGCACATCCAGAACCTGTACTGTGTGAAATGCACTCCTGGCATGATGGATGCCTGGCTGATAGGTGGGAGCTGTAATAGTGTCCAGGGTGCTGCTGTTGTCATGCAACACCTGACAGCCTGATCATGGGTTTTGCAGTGTCTGAAAGTTTCTGCCTGGGTCATTTCCTGCTGAAACAGACGTTGCAGAGGGGCAGGCATGTCCTGGTGTCCTTGTTTGAGTTAGAGTAGAATTGATTCTGCTCGGTGATTTCACTTTTCAGCTCAGTCTCTTCTAAGTAACTGCAGTTTCTGCCATTACTGGCATATTTCTGCAGACAGAGCCTGCTTCGAGCAGTGATAACCCCTTGGTGTTTTACAGTTACTGCTACGGATTGGTATGCAGAAAGGCACTTGCTTATACTTGCTCCTATGGAGACCAAGGTCACTGCTAAATCTTGTGTGCCACATTGGGGAGTGCAGAAAGTAAAAGGCTGCACCTGTGGGGAGGAGCAGACAGGACAGATGACCCTAACCTGACCAACTAGGTGCTCCATTCCATGTACGTCATATTCAGTATAAAGCTGAGGGATTGCGAGGGTTAAGTTCTCTTCTTCCGTGGCTGGTGTCTGAGGAGTTCTCTGTTCCATTTTGCCTTTGATCCTACTCTGTGCATTGCTGAATCCAGTCCCTATCTGCAGCTGAGTCCAGTCTGGGACTTCCCCAGAGCCTGCCCTCAGCATCAGTGGTGACAGTGAGGTAATTGCCGTCAGGGGAGTTCGGTTCAATATTGATTTTGCATATACTTGTGCATTATTTATTTTTATTGATATTAGTTTTATTAAAACTGTTATAGTTTTCTTTTCCAATCCACAAGTCTTCCCTATTCCCTTTCTATTTCTTTTTGGGAAGAGAATCAGTCATTTGTGTAGTGGCTGGCTCAGCTCTAACACTTGAGAGATTCCTGGGAGGTAAAATCTCTGACCACGTGCGTGGAGAGCTGCTAGTATGAGGTCCTGCCCATTGACGTTTCTTCCTCCAGTTCCACACCATTAGCAGACTGAAACATCAAACACCCGGGAAAACTGCCAGTCTGCCACTGGAAATGATCCCCAACCAGCTGAGGGTCAGCCCTCCCATATCCAGGCAAGAAGAAGAGACAATGGACTCTGAGCAGGATAAAGACTGTACCACTTCAGGGCACAGCCAGGGGCTGAAGTCAGAGCCCTCTTTCCAGACTGACTCTCTTTTACCTTCCCCCAGTGCGTCTCTGATATCACAGCTCCTCAGCCACCCAATGGCTGTCAGGAGCCTGGATCCTGCCATCCTTTTCCCTTCCTCTCTGGCAGTGGCCCTACCTCAGGACTACCATTGTGATGCATCTGCTGCAGAAGACGCACAAGCCCTGGCTTTCCCCAGGAGCCACGTCCCAGCTCCTGTGCCCTGTGCTGGTGAGAGGGACCAGGTCTCCAGCCAGCACCTACAGGACCAGCTCTCTGACCATCATTTACGAGCCAAGAGGGCCAGGGTGGAGAGCATCATCCAAGGCATGAGCCTCCCACCAACCCCTCACACATTTGGCGTCAGCCTGGAGGCAGCTTTCGGGCATGAGAGAGAGACAGTTGGTGAGATGCCCCGGGAAAGCAAGAGGAAGCCGAGGGTGCCCCAGGAGAGCACAGGGGCAGCCAGTCAAGTGACCCCTACAGGGAGCGGCCGCCATGCCGAGGGCTGCCAGCAGCTGAAGGAGCAGCTCTGCGTTTTAGAGCAACAGCTGAGGAGGCTTCAGGAGAAGTTCTCCCAGGTCTATGACTCTAGAGATGCTGCTCAAACCCGGGAAGGTGCTGAGAAAGTGCATCCACTGCCTGGAAAGCCTGGAGACAAACTGGATAAGGACAGTGCTACCAATGAGCTGCTAAAAGCACCTCTCTGGAGGAACATCCTGGAGGCACGTGGGCCAGAGGAGGATGAAGACAGAGGTGACACAGGTAGCCTGCCCTCTGCAGAGGTGGTCCTCTCGCAGGCCCTGAAGCATGAGCTGTCTAGGGTGATGTCCCGGGTGGTGGACACTGTTCTGAAGACTGTCTGGCCAAAGGCAGCCAGCCACCTCCTGCAGCAGCACCGCAGCCTCCTGCTGCCAGACGCAGATGCCAGGAAAGAGTATTTTGCTGCTGGGAGATGCAGAAAGCCACTTGCTAAGCCATCTCCCATGAACGCACCAGGCTCACCCCAGACCAAGACCCTGTCAGGAGCTTTTGGGGAGAGCCTGGGCTCTCATGCTGTCTCCTTCAGTTCCAAGGGGGACAAAAAAGCCTCTCAGATACCCAGCATGGGTTATTCGCTGGGCTCAACTGTCCCCACCCAAGGCAGCCGTCTGCTGAGCCAGCTGCTGGGCTATAGCCAGCACAGTCTCTGGAGCAGTGGCTCTTCTGGGAGCCCCTCTGATCCAGAGAGGGGTCCACCAGAGCCCCTTGACTTGCACTGGGGAACTGTCAAAATGAGATCATCAGTTGCGAGACAGCAGCAGCAGCAGCCCCTGCCCCTGAACCCTGCTGACATGGAGAGCCTGGCACTGCTGCCAGCTGGCAGGGATGGCCACAGGGAGTTGCAGGCTGTGATTGACAGGGTGCCTTTTGCCTCTACCCATATATCCTTTGGGAGTAGCTGGAGCGGTCCCTGAGCTTGGGTGGAGCTAGGAGAGGGCCTTCAGCTTGGATGTGCTCCCGTTTTCCTCTGGAGCCACAGCACAGTGCATGCTGGTCTGCCCAAGGCCAGTGTCTCTGCTGTTACACAGGAGGCTAAAAAAACGGTGAGCAGGAAAGGTGTCCTGAGCAGTGGAGGGGCACTGCTGCTCCTCAGGGTTGGTTAGATGTTGTAGCATAGCTGGGGGTAGAAGTTAGGAGCTACCAAACCTGTTCTTAGGCCATCCAGGTGGTCCTGTCATCCCATGCCAAGAACAGATGTCTCATGGAAACCCCTGCTCCTGCCGGCCTGGGATGTGTTGTGGGGAGTGCAGCTTCCCCAGGGATGCCAAAGGGGAAATCCAGTAGCTGCCCAGCCAGGTATGAGCCCACTCTACACTGCCACCAAGCCACAGGGAGGGGTTATCATGGGCATCGGGCAGATGTATGCCAGGGCCAATGCTCAGTGATGTGTGGAGTGGGTTGGGCTGCTGTGTTCAGGCTTTCCTTGACCATGAGGCAGATGCAGGAGGCACTGACCCCCAGCCACCTGAAGAAGGCCAAGCTGATGTTTTTCTTCACTCGCTACCCCAGCTCCACTCTGCTGAAGACCTACTTCCTTGATGTGCAGGTAAAATGACAATATTTGGCACTGCTATTGGTCAGGGCTCCCACATGCAATGATACTCAGCCTGCCTTGTTGGGGAAGTGGGTGCTCTTGTGTCCTTACTGACAGGAGTAAGGGGATGGCATCCCCTTCAGCACTGGCTGCCCTGGAGCAGACCTGGGCTGACAGATCTTGGCTGTGTGCACTAGAGGTGTCAGGATTAAAGCACATCACAAACGTGCCTGTGCGCTCCAGGTGTCGGGATTAAAGCACATCACAAATGCACCTCCCCTCTGCAGGGTTGCTGGAATCTGAATCTCAGTGGGGAGAGGCACTGTGGACACCCCCATGCTGCAGTCCCGGCTTGTGCTTTGGCACATCTGGGGCGGGCTGGGTTTGGACTCAGGCCATTGGTGCGTGGTGAGGGTTGTGGGGGGCTCATGGGTTGAGAGACTCCAAGATGGTGTAACGTCTGTCCTCTGGCTCTCCCTCCAACCCCTGCAGTTCAACCGCTACATCACCTCCCAGCTCATCAAGTGGTTCAGCAACTTCCGTGAGTTTTACTATATCCAGGTGGAGAAGTTTGCTCGGCAAGCCCTGCTAGAGGGTGTTGTGGATGCTGGCACCCTTGAGGTCTCCAGGGACTCGGAGCTTTTCCGTGCCCTGAACATGCACTATAACAAGGGAAATGACTTCGAGGTGAGGAGAGGGAGCTGGGGGCCAGGGGTGGTGGGGTGCTGGTGTTTACCAGAGCGAGTGGGAGCCAGAGGTGCCAGGAGGCTGATGTGTGTCTCACTGCAGGTGCCTGGGCAGTTCCTGGAGGTGGCCAGCCTGACGCTGCGGGAATTCTTCAGCGCCATCAAGGCAGGCAAGGACGCCGACCCCTCCTGGAAGAAACCCATTTACAAAATAATTTCCAGACTGGATAGTGATATCCCAGAAGGGTTCAAAGCCACTGGCTGCTCCTAGGAACTGCTCTGCAGCTTAGTCTCTCTGAATGCAGCCCCTATGTGCTAAGCGCCTCATGGGCATCTTGTACAGCATTCATTGTTCCAAATATTTTCTCTCTGGCATGTAAAACAACTCCTTGGATGAGGTCTGTCACATGCCTCAGATGCTGGGATTTTATGCTGTGTGTTTTATTCACCTGCTCAGATCCAGTGGGGTCCTGTTGGAAACCCTTGGATGGGAGGGACAGAAATGAAACCATCAGCCCAGGAAGTTGCCCTGCCCCAGCTCTTCCAGTGATGCTGCTGGGTGATCTGGCTTCCTTCTCTTCTCCAGAGGGCTACAGATGAGAGCAAGCAGCCTTTTTGTTTATAAAGCAGGCAGAGGTCCCAGCAGTGGGCAAAACTTTCTTGGCACAGAAGACCAATGGAGGTGTCCAGATCAACACCACACCTTGGTTTCTGTCCAGATAGATACAACACACCAGTGTCCAAAGGAAACAGCTGATGAATTCTAGCATTTCAAGCACTCCATGGGGACAGTCGACCCTGTCTGAGAGGTGTAAAACCAGTGTTTGTTTTATCCAGCATGAACAACACTCCTTCCTGCCTCCCCTGTGCTGTTTGGCAAGGGCCTCCCACCACGCAGCTGTATGCTGTGGCCAAGCAGGTGAGTGTGTGCTGGTGGAAGCAGCCCAGGAGTGACCACTCACTAGCAGTGCCCCTGCTGCTGGAGGAGTGCAGCGTGTGCAGACTGCACTGCTCAGCCCCACAACCGGCCCCCATCAGCCCATCACCTGCAAGGAGAGTGCCATGTTCAACACCCACTCAAATCCCCTCATGCTGTGCTTTTTAAACTGCCCAAGCTGCCCATGGTGAAAGAGGAGCACATCCTTTGGGACCTGTCAGTCCCTGTGGGTTTTAACACAAACCATTAAGGAGCTGGGCTCAGATGTCTGCAGCCCCATTTGCTACTGCAGGAGTGTAAAACCAAAAAGGCTGCTTTTCCCTGTGGCTAGGACTCAGTGGCTGCTTTGCCACCTGATGGAGCATGGTGTTTTGTGTAAAGGGCACTCTCATGTTGGCAGAGGCAGTGAAAGTCTGAAGATGGAAAGGCTGTGAAGAGGAGGGAGGTCCTGAAAGAGGCATGGCAGGAAGTCTCTGGAAAGGCAGTGATGTAACTGTGGATGAGCAATGACTTCCCCACGCAAAATCAGGAATGAGAAGGTCAAGATACTGTTGGATGTGCAGCAAGGTACCAGCTGAGTACTAGAGGACAGCAAATAACACGAAAGAAGAAAATCACAGCTCCATCATCAGAAGGTGGCACAGGGTGATCTATCTGCAGACTGTGATAACATCAGGGCAGGATGGGACCTCCAAAATAGGGGCAGTTTTACAGTGGTTCCCCCCATCATGAGTGGAGCTAGCTAGATGTCCTGCTTAGTGCCTGTTTGTTTCTCGAGGTTGGTATATTTTACAACCCCAACACGCCAACCTGACTTGATCTGTTTTTAAATAAACATACTTCAGGTTACTGTTTTAAATCCCTGGAGACCTGTTTGGTAATTTATGCTCTGAGGAGCTACCCTGGGAACTTCTTGCCTTTTGTTGGGAAAAGAGTAACACTGCAGCAAAAGGGCTTACTCCTCCTTGCCTACATCCCTTTGGGGCTGAGCAAACCCCACCTGCTGACATGCTTATTTAAACCTGCACCCTCACCTCTGTGCCTTGGGGTCAGTTTGTTCCAAAGTGGAACTTGTCAGGAGGATCAGGAAGTGGGAGCTAGAGGCAGAAGGAAACACATGCTGAAGTTTACAGGTGCCAGACTCAAATATCAGGTGCATTTGAGAAGTGTTGCTGGTGGCACCATGTAGGCAATAACAATCTCAGAGCTTAAGTAATGCACTCAGTAGACAAAACTGATACTGACAGGAATGATGACCAGGCTCACAGAAGGAGTTTGTAAATTCTTTTGGCCATAGGTATATAATTAAGAGGACATAAGAAACCCCTGCTACACAGAGTCCCTGAGGGAGCAGTTTCTTGCTGCTTCTGCTAAAATGCAAGTTCAGAGGTGTAAGTAAAGCAACAGGTGGGGGAATGAGGGCAAGGCAATGCCCTGTATCACAGTTATGGACCAGCTGATGTTGGAAAGGACCCCTGGAGGTCACCTGGCCCAGCTCCCTGCTTACCAAGGGCCATTGAGAGATGGTTGCCAGGATCATATCCAGATGGCTTCCCTCCCAAGGAGGCAGACTCCACTATCCAATCACTAATGATGTTGAACAGGACTGGACCCAGTATTGGGAGCAGTAGTTTTGCTCCAGTGTTTGCAAAGAAGCAGGAGCTACAGAGCTGTTTTACACTGGTTCTTGTGAAATGTGGATCTGCATGACCACAATGAAAAGCATCCCATATCAGTTATCCATTGCCTCATCTTTTATCTGTGGGTTGAATTCCACCCAGGCAGATTTTCTGTCTAATAGAAATAGGAAGAATAAAAGAGAGGGGAAAAAAAAAAACCAAAACCAAAAACCAAAACAGGGCTAGACAGACTGTGAAGCACCTGAGACCACAGGACACTTATCTGGAGGGCACCTTTCCCAGCAGCTTTTCAACCCTTTGTCCACCTTTAGCCAACTGTGACAGAGAGAACACAGGTGTCAGGGTGGCACAGGGAGCATCAACCCACATTTTGATCACTTTATGCTGCCTCTGCAGGGAGAGCTCCTGCTTGGAGAGTGTGGGATGCAACTGCCTTCTCCAGGGGTGCTTGTCTGCTCAGAGCCAGGGCAGGTTGCACCCAGGCTGTGCAACTCCGAGGAGGGGTGAGCTGAACCATAGCCCTGCGCTCCTGGAACAGCCTTAGAAAGCAGCAAGAGAAGGGGGACTCATGATGCCTTCCCTCCATCTAGGTCAGAGGAGCAGCGATATGGAGAAGGCAGCACAGCTGCTGGGATGTGGGCAGAACTGGGGTTACTTTAGGGGCGATGGAGCCTGAAGCATAAAGGAAGTAGTGTGGGTTTATTTTTTAAGCAGCAGGGTTTCCCTGGTTGTGCTATGCAGGGTGTGGTGTGCAACTTCATTTACATTCTAGCAATGCCCAAGATGCAGCCGCTAGTTTTCAAACAAAGACTGATGCCTGCTGCTCACAGGGAGATTTTTACTGACATTGTGCCTGCTTGCATGGCAGGAGGGAAAAGGGAAGGTCGCTGCCCACACGGTGGCCCAGGTTGTCACCCTCAGGCTTCAGTGGGCTCTTGCTTCACGAATTAGCCAGGGAAGCAGTGGGGGTAGTACACTCACCTACCGCAACCTTGGTTTCATCTTTTAAAAACTCCACACCTTTCCTTCCCACTGTTCAAGTATCTGCGATGGATACAAAAAGCCCACAGCCACCAGTAACTGTCTCCAACCATTTTTAGCCCATCCACGGCATGAACGCAGCCCGCACAACTGAACAGTAGCAGGCTGCTAACCACTGAGAGTCGCAGTTCCCTCCTCCAGGCTGCTGGGGTCCCGTACAGCCAAAAGAGGGAGATGTGACCACACCGACTCATCTGGCCAGGCCCCAAAACCCCTTAAGTACTCATCCCTCTTACTTACCGTAAGAGTCTTTATTACTCACATACAGCTAATTAGAGCTTGAAGGAGGTCTTACGGAGTGTTTGTCTTGTATGCCAAAATAGCCTGGGGGTGTGGGGGTGGGGAACTCCGAGAAGCAATAAAACATCTCTGTTTTTTCTTTATTTCTGCTAATGAATTGGACCTGTCTGCAGTAATTGAACCAGCCCTAGAGGTTCCCAGCTCAAGGAGATGTTCCTGAAAGGGACCCTCCCTCAAATACACATCTCAGGTGCCTATACAGCATCAGGGCAGCTTTCTCCAACTAAGCCACCCCTGAAGCTCATGAAATCTTGGCAACATTTACTATCCCATTCATTATATGCATTGGAAGGACAAATTAACGCAGGTTACAGTACAAATACCACATCTGACTTTTCAAGCTGGAGAAGACACTGCTTTCTCTGCTTCTCTGTGTAGAGCTGCCCTGTGCTGCAGATCAAACAAACATCACTTCAGGGGAAGTGGAGATCAGTCTCAAGGATACAACACCCTATGGTATGTCTGGCTGGTAGCAAAAGCTTTTTGTTTCTGCACACCATTAAATATTAGCTTGAGCCATGAACAGGTGATGGGAACCGGGGAGTGGGACTGTGCCAGGTGCCAGCTTGCAGCTAGTTGACCTGTTCTCCCTCAACTTACACAATGGTATCTATCATTTTGGTAAGCCAGCGGCAATGGAGCCACACAAACAGGGCTGCAGTCTCCCTTCTGTGGTGCCTCAGCTCACTAGCCTGCCTGCAGGAGTTCAGGCACAAGCACTGAGCTTTGGTGCAGAGAAGAGCAGGGTGGAGAAGGAGATACCTCACTGGGAGCTCTGCCCCAATAGGGCAGTGCAACAGAGCCCAAGCACTTTCAAGGGAGGTATTTACTGAGCAAGGGTGCACAGAGGAGAAGATGGACAGCCCCACCTCCACCACCCAAACCCAGCAGATTGGCTAGGGCTAATGCTGGTCCTGGAGGGAAGGCAACTGGGATGGAAGACAGGCCAGGCTGTCAAATAAAAGGCATGTCTGTGGATAAACATGGAACTAATCAATCCATTTTTAAAAGCAAGCTTGGCCTAAAACGCTTGAAAACGGTTGCTCAACTAAAGACAGTGAGAACTGTGCCATGGATTTCAAGAGAAACCAAACCAACCCTGAAACTTCAAGGAAAATATTTTACTGGATTTCCCAAAGCATGTATGTCATCCACAGCTCTACACAAAGAACTATAAAAAACCCCCTCTGCATTAATTAAAAAACCTAAGCAGAATAGCTAACATTTATCTGTATACATCTCTATTATAAAACCTGTCCTCACTTGAGAGCAAGCACAGAATATTCAGCAGCTTAAGTAATTGTATTGTTTTTTTTTCAATTCTAGGTCTTTGAGTAAGAAACATTAGAAATAAAGACAGCTTTTTGAAAACATCATGAATTCATGCATCTACAGCGTCCCCATGAGTGGCAGTGCAAACTGTTCAAATAAAACTATTACAAAGGCTGTTTCATTGTAGCAGCCAGAGTTACAAAAAGAGAACGCTGCAGGAACGGTGTGTTTAAAAGCCACCACGCTCTCCTCTCCCGAGCAATCATAAAGCAGAACACCATCTATTCACGTTTAGAAACGTCCCTGGCTGCAGCTGTAAGCACTGCATTGAGGAGCCAAGCAAAGCTTTATCTTCTCACTTCTGGCAGCTGCTGGGGTAGAGATTTTTACTGCCGTTTCTTTTGTGAAAGACTTGTGCCCATAGCATGGCATTTCCGAGTGAGCACAGAACTCCAAAGGCTTTTTACTTGGCACTAGACTCTTTTGGTAACCGCTGGGTAGAGCACGCTGCACTGCGCAGCACCCAGAGTGACCACTGCTGGCAGAGCTCAGGTAAAGCCCTTCACTCTGATTTTCATCACACCATGGTTTCAAACAGACCATTTATCCTGCAGCTCTTTCTGACCCCTGAGCTTCAAACCAATCTCATGTCCATTTCTGACTAGACTTCCAATGAGAAGACCAGAGGGACTGGCAGCATCTGGAACTTGGAAACATCATCTCAGCAATGGTCCAGTCAGTGAAGGTCTCTGTATTTGTGGCACTGGATCTTGGTTTCCAAAGTCTGCAACAAGCCAAGGTGGGAGTGTTTGATCTGGTGACAAATGTTCTGTTTCAAGAACTTCACAGAGCTTTGATTATCTATTGAAATGTGAAGGGGTGCAGTGCCAATACTATACTCACCCATGCGTTAGCACTTCACTGCAGACACCTCTGTTAATACTGTACTTTACCAGTTGCTTGTGTAAGCATCTTCCACACCTGCAATGTAACCAGTTCCTGAACGTCACACCAACCGTGGCGACGGAATCCTTGCAGATCCCTGGCTTACTCAAAGAGGACTGCATTTCATTTTTGAGAAGGGGCCACTTCATGCTAGAAGGAACCATCTTTGAACCAGTGTTTCTTGAGCAATTATTGTGGAGAAGACAGCAATGGCACAGGGCAGCTGTTTGGTGCTGAATAAACTGTTGCCATACGAACTCTCGCATAGCTGAGACAAAACGAAAGAATTCTTCTCCTGAGCTGTGGTAAGCTTGTTTCCATAAAACTGCACTGTGTATTCCAAACAAAGAGAGAGTAAATTTTTTTCCCTTACACACTTGGGAACACCAGTGGCCATCCTGTTCCCTGTTAACAGCCCACACACCATCTGCATCAATACACTCATTGTAAAGCCCACCATCTTCTCATGGCATTCATTTACTCAGACCAACACACCACCATCTGTGATTGTTTGCCCCCAGATTTACTGGTTATGCAGAACCAATTTTAGCTTTTGGCCTGTCATTCATGATGATCCCACATTTCACATGGGAACACCCTAATCTGTCCTTACAAATAACAAACCCTGAGGCCTCGGTCAGCCAGCAGACTGGCAGTTACCCTTACAAGATCTCACATCTCTTAATACTACAGTGTGGCCTGTTACATTAACCACCGCCAAGCACCAGCCTCAGAGCCATCCAACTGTTCTTTCTGCATTAGTGTCTGTGGCAGCTGCTGGCAGTAGCAATCCCTTTTAGAGCAGCTCCACTCTTTGCAAACGAGGCTGGAACCAGCGTGGAAGGTGTTCCTCAGAAGCAGGGCACTGCCATCACCCCAAAGCAGTGTGCGATGTCCTGACAATCTTTTTAAGAAGAAACATTGACTCTTAACACCCAGAGGTCCAAGGGTCTTGCTTGTTCAGCAGCTTGCAAAACTCAGTTCACTGTCTCACAGTGCTTCTCCTCTGAGCCTCCTGGTGCCAGTTGAGTTGTCTTTATTCCCAATTTCACTGAATGGCCATGTGTTTGCAAGTATTCCGTGGCTTTTTCCACTGGGAATAAACCACAGAGTTAGAGTCCCATGCCCAAAACACAACAATGCACACTCAAAGCTGAAGTTTGGAAAGGATTCTCAGACACACAAAGTTAACAATTAAGAGGGAGAGGAAGGCTGAGGTAATACACAAATGCAGGTATTGTTGATGTAACTCTGCTATCATGCAGGTCTAAACCAGAAATATGTAAAAGTAACAGAGCAATGAAAAGGTAAATAGGATGTTACAGAAAAAAAAATATAAATCAGGCCCTACAAGTGAAAGATCTACATGAAACAAACCTAGATCCTGGCACAATGAAGGAGCACTGAGATTAGCAGGAAGAAAGGTTTTAAGCAGATGGTTCTCCAGCATCTGTTTCCCCCATATTTAACCAGAAAACCTGCTGCTGTAAGATTCAGCACATAGGTTATGTTATCAATACATACAACCACAGCACAGCCTTGGACATTCAGTGTGCCCCAGCACATGAATCTGCACCACAGACAATTAAAAAAATCACGTGATTCGTTCACCATTCCACAGGAAGATGTAGCATCTCCAGCCCACCTGCAAAATGGAATATGACTGCCTCATGACAGTAAAACCTTAGATAAAAACTAATTAGTCTATGAGGAGCTATAAGGTGATTTCTGAGAAGCATCACTGAAGACATGCATCTCTGTGCCATTCCCCCTCTGGTAATAAAGCTTATCTGCTCCACATTAATTGTTCAAGGCTTGGCTCAGATGCATCCCAGGTGCAGGATGGAATCCCTGTGTGCATAGGGATTAAGGGCAACATGTCAGTGACGCTGCTGCACGTAACCTGCTGCTTCCAAAGTCAAAAAAGCTCTTAAAATAAACCAGACTCTGTGACAATGACCAGCAAAAAACACTCAGCCAAACAAAAAAACACCTTAGTTGACAGTTGTGCAAGCCAAAAAAAAAAAAAGTAACTGTTACTATTACCTCTGCCTGAGATCACCAAAAGCAGATTTTTACATGTCATTCTATTTTCAAAACCTTTGTCTTTTATCAGTTAGAATGTGAGCAAAACAACCTGGAATCTGACAGAGAATATTGAATTCCAATACTTACTTTTGTACAATGTATTCCTAACCTTTAATACTTTCCCAAATTCCCCAGAGTACTGCCCAGTCATAGTTTTGCTGCCCATTTTATACTCTCTTTGCCAGAGAAGATGCCAACCAGGTGCACGCTTGTAAAAATATTTTAACAATACTGGTGACTTCAATCTCAATGCAATTTTAGCACCATTATTTCCAGAGGTCTTTCTTCTTCACAACTGGTGTATCTATAGCAGGCAACAATGAAACCAGTAATATTTTGACACCCCCCACTATATTAAAAAAAATATCTTACCAAAAAATGTTAACAATGTTTCTCTAATACAGACTCCATCCATACACATTCTGCTATGCTTAGCTCTGTACTCACCAAGTCTATACAACTTGACACAAACAGAGGAGAGTAAAAATCCCCCAAACCAATCAACCAAATCACAGCAAGGACTGAAACACGAGAAAGAGCAGTGCAGAAAGCTCTAGAAACCATTCCACAGGTCTTAAGTCCCTTGCTGGACTGGACCAATACAGCTGGAGAACTAAATGTAAGAGAAACTGATTTTGGAATCACACATTTATTTAAGTTTTATATGATATACATATGAGTTGCATTACACATTTGTTTATGACCTGTGCTAGAAAATGCAGAAAAGAGCCCAATTAGGCTAATTATCACAAGGAAAGAAGTACATTATTTGTCTGTCTTGTACACTGAGACTAACAAGTAACTTGCACTGTGGAAAAGAGATTTCCCTTGTCTTGATGCATGTAGCCAAGGGCAAATTAAGATAAAAGGAAATGCCACAAGAAAAGAAAGATAAATACATACTACAAAAGATAAGCTATACATCTTTATCTTAGAAAGGTAAGTCTAACCTGGAAGAACTAATACACCAGAGTCTGAAACTAAAGCATTCACCTCAGCAAGGGACTGCTGCAAATAAGAGCATTTTTCAAGGCAACAGCATTTGAAATCAATCCTTCCATGACAAAAACCCACCCAGATAAAGAACATGTATAAATTACACACCACAGCACCAACCCTGGATCACCAGTTGTGCAGAGTCAGAAGTAATGTGTATTTCTGAAGTTTCCCCTGGGAATAGCTGTCCATGGGCAACTGTCCATCAGCACTTGTACCTTCTGTTTACAGAGCACCAAAATGGTTTGATGCCAAGAAGAAATGTCTGAATGAAGGCAGGAGTTCTGCAACACTTCTGGAGAAAGACAATGTCTGCAAGCTTGCTCAGCTGTAACAGACACTGTTGAAGAACTTGTATCCTACACTGCCTGCAATGTGTGCTGCTCAATCAAAGCACATAGTGGAGAATAGCCTTTAAGAGAGAAATTCTCTGGACAGCTGTGGCTTTTCAAGTGAGACTCAAGACTATGAATTAGATGCAGAATTCAAGAATATATCACAGCAGAGTGCCAAGTGACAACGTGATATGGTCAGCATTTTGCATTTAGGAAATGCAAAATAAATCATGCCAATTTGAACTTCTAGGTAGCCACTTCAGTGTAGTACACTGCAAGACTACCTTAGCCATAAGAGGATGGAAATCCACATGACTGGGACAATCTTCCACAAAGCAGTACTGGGCACAACAGACAAAGGAGGGGATGGAGAAGTATTTATCACTAAAGGTCACAGGTGTCATTAGTTCCCCAAACTGACCCAAACCCAAACAGTCACCTCTGGTTTTATTGAGGTACATCTGGCTTTTTAGTCAGATTTTTCTTCTGCTCCAAGTAGGAGGCACAGCTGCTAGCATTCCACAAGCAAGGTAGCATACTCACCGTGTCAGTGTCTCTCCCCAACAGATCTGTAGATAAGTTGCCTAAAGGATATTTGAGCATTATTCTCAAGCTACATCAGAAACAGACATACTGCAAAGAGGCTTTAACAGACACATTTTCCAGTAAAAATGAGGATGTTTATCTCCAAAATTTAAGTTAGGGCCATCTCTTTGGTCTCACAACAGATTTTTCTCTGCCTGCTGGGAGAAGGGAAAGGAGATACAAATAATTGTATTTCCAACCAAGAAACAGAGATTGTAAACTCTTTGGAAGAGTATTCATATTCCTCCTCATCTATAAAGTACTAATGCAGCAATCATATCATAACATTACACAAACCTGTTTGAATTGTTCACATCAGAGTTTCAATTAAAAGGTTGGGGGTGTTTGTTTGGTTTGGTGAGAGATCTTGGTTGTGTCTCTGATCAAGCTGAAGGTCTGAGATTTCTTAGCCAGACTGAAGTTATCCAGTTCTTCCATCAGAATTATCTTTAGTGCTTTGGAAATTTATCATTATTTTTCATTCCAAGAGGAAAAAAACCCAAAAGATTCAAGGGAAGGCTTCAGAAGTATTATTTCCTTGCTACAAGATGTATCTATGTTATGTAAACCTCTCAAATTCGAAAGCAGCCACTAGCAAGTTAAATCCCAATTTTCCATTAGATGTCAGCAATTGTCAAAGCTTTGTAATGGTAAGAAGACCATTTAATTGTGATGCCTCTCCTTATGGCAGAGGAAGTATCTTGTTCCACATTTATGCAGCAAGCATGGAGGTTCAATGAAGCACAAAATCTTGACTATGGCCTGCAAGTGATACTCCACACAGCAGTGCAATGTTAATTCACTGAATTTTTCTTTTTTCCCCCCATAGAAAATGGTGACTTTTCCTTTCATGAAGCAGAAGTTTATGGTTTAAAACTGTACCAGGCAATATGAAACCATCAAAAAACAATTATAGGGAAAACAATTTCAAGCTTTCATTTTTGTGTTCTTTCCCCTTCTGCAATTTAATCCTAACATGAACTCAAAGCTTTAATGCCACCTGGTTGTCATTACCTCAAGAATCTTGATTTCCATGTGACTCTAACTGAAGAACACAATGAGATCTGCTGCCAGAAGTGTTAGTTTAATTTCTCTGTGTCTTCTTCAGAGAAAAGCATTTGGCAACTTCAGATCAAAGGAAATAGAAAACCAAACACCTCAAAGAATCACAGTAAAGACTTGCACAAGAATTCTGAGCATCCATAGAGGAGTAAGCTGAGACAGTGTAGTTGTGGTAAAGCTGTTTGCTGTGCTTCACACTGTAGTACAGCACTCCCCAAAACCAGATGCTACAACAGCTAGTACCTGAGATCAGCACCAGTGCTCAGACAAAACTTTTTATTACTATCTGCATCAGGACTATCAAAACAGAATACAAAGGTAACTCGAAAACACTGCTTGAGATACCTTGCCATCCACATATGGTGTAGTGCCAATTTAAAGTCATTGTCTGTTACCTACCTGTCAAAACAAATCCTTAGTTTTTTGCACTTTAAGACCATTAACACTCTGAAGCAGGGAAGAAGTGCAACTCTGTTGCCCTCCTGTGTTAATGTCCAGAGAAGTAACATCCTACGAGGATTAAAATGGAAGAAATCTCAAGTTTTTGAAAGATGATCTTATTTTTGGTGATGTGTTTTTTTTCCTTCTTTCTTTTTTTCCTGTTTATTTGGTTTTGGTTTTTTGCTTGTCTTTGTTTTTTTTTTTTTGTTTTGTTTTATTTTCAGCTTACATATAAGGTGAAGTTTTCATCTTACATGTAATCCATTAGTGACTTATGCTTTTAAAGTGAATTAAAAGTAATTTTGGAATTGCCCTTAACAGTTTCTTTCAAGAAGAAATGCTTTCTACCAGGTTGCTCAACTATGTTTTTGACCAGCAAACAAACAAAATGGTAGGGATTAATCTCAGATTCTCCTCCACAAATATATATGCAGCCAGTTACTAAAGTGGCCATCTCAGACAGTGGAGTTGCTATCACATTTTAGCCACACAACAGTTTCCAGCTCAGAAAAACTAACTGAATTCCCTTCACTTCTTTGTGTTTTTGTGGTCTTTTTTTGGCCCACTCTTCATTTAGATGGAGACTTTTCACTTCTCAAGTGTTCAGTTTGCTTTGGTTTGTTCCTCAAGGGGCACTGCAGTTATAATTTCTCTCCCAAAGACACCAGCATCACAGGAAACAGTGAAGTGCTAAAAACCTTGCAGCCCTGAGAGTACTAACTGTTCAAACCAACAGCTTTGTATACAAGCTTGCTGGTCACAGCAGACAGTTCAGATGTCACTCTAATAAAACACACCAGGAGTTTCTTGTGCAAAGCTGAATATCCATTCATATATGTGTGGCTTGACTAGTTAAGGGAAAAAAACACCAAACTTTGTCCCCATTCATACATACAAAGGAAGCAGTATGGCAAAATACTGGAATGACTGACACTTCAGAGCACAAGCCCTAGGGAGAAGCCTTCCCTACCAAAGAGATTTCATCTGAGAGATCCCCAGGTTAGAATAATGTTAGAAAATAATGAAACTCTCCCATTTCCACCCAGGTAGCTTTAAGGTTTTGTATATTCAAATCTTAAATGTTACAATTCAAAGAGACCAGAGACTCCTGACTAAAAGTCTAATACAGAACAGAACACATAAGTGATTTCAAAACACTTTTGTCTCTCTCCATTTCCAGTAACCTGCTATACTTTTTGTTTGGTAACAGTATTTGTGCTTATTATCTGGTTTAAGCAAGACCATAAATAAAAGAGCACATTTTGCTTCCAAACAGCATCCAACAGCTCAAAACTGAATGAAATATTGTCATTACCAGTTTTCCAACCTACATGTATGGGGAAGATGAAAGGCTCCAGGCTACAGATGCAGTACCGTGCAAAAAGGAGGGAGAAAGAGATACTGCAATTACTGAAACACTCCACTGGTAAGAATGAAACAAAACAGTTTGACCATGAAGAACAAAGTGTTTAATCCAGAGCAGAAATCAGAACAGTTACTCAATGATCCTTTAGCTAGTTGAAGGGTACTGACTCACATCTATAGGAATGGATGAACAGGAGAAAGACAACTCTGATTCAAGCTTTATGAGAGAATAAATATGATTGCCCTAGAGTCAAAACAGGAAGAATTGAGGCATTCATATTTCAAATTCCAGGTAATTTCTGTTCTTCTCATTTCTACTATGATAAGAAAGCTAAGTACAATCAGTCTTGCATTACCATGCTGCAAGAATTTGACTTTCTTTTTACCCATTTCTCACTGACGCTGTATATGTGCAGATCTCAATGCCAGTAGCCAGCTCTGCTCCTCCAATACATTATGCCATGGTCTACAGATTGTCCTGGTACTGTTTGATCTCAAATTGTCAGTGAACCTCATGTTCAGCATTAAGAGCTCAGAAGTAATCTGGGAAACATTAAATAATGAAGAGAGGCATAATAAAAAGGAGCCACGTACCCATCAGTATTTGGCTTCTGGAAGGTGCAGACCATGGGAATGCTCCATGAGCAAAGGGAACTCTCAGTACTGCTTCTCCTTTCCAGTGCAGCAAGTTAGGATACTCTCAAGAGTTCCTGGGTTTCAGCTCAGGCAGCTCACAGTTAGCTGGCAGAGACATAAAGAACTTCATAGCAAAAAGTACAATTTGTCTCCAACCCAGACCAATCACACTCTGTTCAACTCCTGAGATCTGTCCAATAATGTGTGGGTTTCCAAAATGTCATGGGAGCAATATTCATCATCAAACAGCACAATCTGCTAAGGGAAGGCCATGAAATGATTCACCATGACAGCTGCACTAAGTAAATGGACAAAGAAGATTGTTTTTCTTCTGGTAACATTTCATTTGTTTAGATGGCAACAAGCAGTCTCACAGACCAAATCAGTTCACTCCTTTGAAAAAAGGATTCTCAGAATGTTCCAATGATGTTGAAATCTCAAATTAGGAAAAAGTGGCTGTTGAGGTCATGTTCTCTCTCATTTAATCACAGTAACATTCAGGTTGGGGAAGACCCTGATGATCACCAAGTCCAACTGACAACCCTACTCTACAAGGTGCACCCTAAACCATATCCCCAAGCACCACATCCAAATGACTTTTAAACACATCCATGGGTGGTGACTCAAATCACCTCCCTGGGCAGCCCATTCCAATGCCTGACCACTCCTGCTGTGAAAGAATGTTTCCTAATGTCCAGCCTAAACCTACCCAGTCACAGCTTGAGGTCATTCCCTTTCAACTATTCAACCACATTAGATGTATTAACTTATCCTCAAAAAGCCCACGTTTCCATGTAGTACTTCAACTTTTACTTTTCCAATTCAATCCTTTCATAAAGTCCACTACAGAAATCCCACTTAAATTTTCCATGGTATCTAAATGGTTGTTCAGAGAATGAAAAGTTTAAGAAAACAGTTACAAATAGGCAAAAACAGTGCAGGGTCTGCAAAGATGATTGAAGCAAAGGCCAAGATAACCCAGACCTGATCTGCTGGGTGAACAACTAAACTAACTTGTACCAACACCAATTCTTCCCTTGTAAAGACTGGAAACTAATAACACATGAAGTTGTTTATCTATGTTGATGTAAATATTTAAAGGAAAAACAAAGCATGGCATTTCCAGAACTGATGAGATACTCTATGCTGCCTTTTCACTCTTTCATACCACAGACAGTCATGCTTCATGAACAATCCTACAGTAAAACACAAGGTGACTGAAGATGACAAATAAGCTCTAGTCACATAGAAGCAGCATGTCCTTGGCTGCACAGGCTCTTGCAAACAGCACATGTGCTTCTACCATGAGACAGGTAGTTGGAATACTGCAAAAAATAAGCAGGTGTTCTTGAGAAAAAAATAGTGCTGCAAGAAATTGTAATTTACAGAAAATACTGTTTTAACAGTCAGCTCATCTCAAGAGGCAGCAGCTCCATTCTGAGGCAGCTGATGTGCTTTTCAGAGTTGCATTTTAAATGTGATGCACTGCACTGGTCCAATTCGGAGTCAGCACAACTGCATGCATAGAATCATAGGGTTGGAAGGAACCTCAAGGATCATCTAGTTCCAATCCCCTGCCATAGGCAGGGACACCTCCTACTAGTACAGGTTACTCAAGGCCTCCTCCAACCTGGCCTTGAACCCCTCCGGGGAGGGAGCAGCCACAACCTCCCGGGGCAACCTGTGCCAGTGTCTCACCACCCTCACTGTAAAGAACTTCCTCCTAACATCCAGTCTAAATCTCCCCTCTGCCAGTTTAAACCCATTGCCCCTTGTCTTGTCATTACAAGACCTTGTAAATAGTCCCTCCCCAGCCTTCCTGTAGGCCACCTTCAGATACTGGAAGGCTACTATAAGGTCTCCTGGAAGCCTTCTCTTCTCCAGGCTGCAGAGCCCCAACTCTCTCAGCCTGTCCTTATAGCAGAGCTGCTGCAGCCCTCTGAGCATCTTCGTCGCCTCCTCTGGACCCGCTCCAACAGTTCCATGTCCTTCCTGTGCTGGGGGCTCCAGAACTGCACACAGTATGCTCAAAGACTGATCACTATCTGAGAGCAGTGGATGTGTATTGTCCTGTTTAGCCATTAATGGAAGTGGATATTCTTTCTGTCCAGGACTGTGAAAGATTCCACTGGCAATATCAACAAGAACAACTAAATCAGGATCAAAACTTGCTGGATTCTGTAGTGAAGGATTTTCCAGACAAAAGCAAAATCACTCATCACCATCCTCTGACCATGAGCCAAGCATAGGACTACTTAGCTATTCTCAGTTCTGTCAGCAGTGATAATGACTTTTTCCTTTTCACTTGTTCTTCATTCACTGAAGGACCAGAGAATGCAGACTGTGTTAGACACTGCAGTTCTGGCATAAGCTGTTTCCTCTGAAAGCCACTTTCCATCAAGGAGATGAAGACTTAACCTGGTAAACATTCAAAACAGCTGAAAAAAAGGGCAAAAGTTGTGGAATATTTCTGTACTACAGATCTGGACTTCAGGGAACCAGGAAAACAGTAACAACAAAAAACCCTGCAAGCTCTTCCACCTTTTCTTATCAGTCTGACAAACAGTCTGCAACAGTATGTTTTCATAACTGAAATTTTGCCCTAAATGTGAAGATTGATACAGCTTATCTCTGCCCTCATCAGAGTCAAGTATAACTTTATGTGTATTCTCTGTTCCCCTCTCTTTCACTCTACAGAATAAATAATGTGACCTCTATGGGTGTTATCTGCTACAGTATTTTTCAGAATTGTTAAAACCAGTAAACAATATGATCAGTTCTGCCATATGCTACCCATTTGCATGCTGCATAAATATTATTTGGTTTAGAAAGGAAAACGTTAGAAAAGGATCTGCTTCAGGTGTATTACCAAATACACAGAAAACCATTATTGGTTCCTAAAAAAAAAAAAAATAAAAAAAAATCAAGAAACAGCAGCAAGTTGTAACAATGATGTGCCACAAGAACTCCAGTTTTGTAATGGACAGCTGAGGATAGACTGAAACCCATTTTATGCATACCTGAAAGATTAACTTTCCTGAAGCAAAGCTTGCCTAATTTCTACAGTAATACATAACACTTACTTCTTGATAACAGTTTCCCTTTGTCAGTAATTCTCAGTCAGAATTCAAACAGCACTCAGCAACATTTAAAAAAAAAAAAAGCAAGCATTTATGGTATGTGTATATTTAATTACCTTCCATTTAAAAAAGTGCTGCATTCAGGGAGCTTGACTTTCTGATATTAAGCATTCAGAGGATAACACAAGTTCAGCTATGCCTCCGTTTACCAAAGAGCTCTCACTCACCACAGACAAGGCTGAGAAACATCCAATAAACCAAAACATCAGGATGGCCAACAACCCATCTAATTAGCACCACTGCTCTCCTTTAACAGCATGAAATGCCACCACACCAGAACTTTTTGATTTGCCCACCTAGACGCAAACTGCAACGCAGTAATTCAGCAGAGAAACGAATAATGGCAGAGAAGGAAATTCAGGACTTCATTTGCTTCCTTTAGACCAGGAGAAAAGTTCAATTCATCAGTACAACAGTAGTTATTTTTGATGTAAACACCTTGCCTGGTTACAACATTGTTTAACATGAGGTCTTTGCTTCAAAATCTGAGAGGATAAAAGAAACCTGGCGCTGTGCAGCACCTATGAAGAACTGGTACCAATCTTAATGGTGTGGACTGCTATTCATTTACCTTTTTTTTTATCAAGTTAAACACATTTGTTAAAGGAACAGGAGGGTATAACTTCCAGTCTTTGGTCCTTCTTTCAATGATGCTTCTCTATGACACAGTAAACTTATGAATGGAATGAAAGACCCTGACAGGGATTGGTGTTGACTAAAAGATGTAGCAAGACCAAAATGAATTTTCTGGGCTGCTCTCCAGAGACCTGTTTTCAGGTTAAGCATTAATATTTTTCATACATTATACCTTGAGTATTTCAGAGCCATCCAATAGAATTTATACTCACATAGTAACAGGAATTTGATATAATTGAGAAACTAGCATCCAAAAAAATAATGATCACTCCTGCTGTCCAGGAAGCATGAGAATGGTATGACTTCTAAAGACCAGCAAAATCTGGAGCCTTAATGGAGTTGTCTATGAGAAGAAAAGTAGGTGGCAAACCTAGAAAGACAGGACACATTCCAGAATATGAGCACAGCACCTCTTTCAGATAAGGACGGTTCTGAGCACTGTCAGGATGTGAACACAGATCACACTTAAAACATCAAACAAAAAACATGCTATATGGTCCACCAAGAACACAGAGTTTATAGTGAAATTTATTGTTCTGCTTCCTAATACAATAAGCTATAAGGTACATACAGTATAAAACGAGAACGCCCACAAAGCAAAAGGTGATGAACATTCTGTGACGGTACAGTGGAGGCAACGTCTGTCTAATCCTTCCACTTTTATCCCACAAACAGCAGCTAAAACTACTGGCCCTCCCCCTCCCTCCCCTCCAAAAATATTAAAAAGTAAACTGTCTCTGTCACTTAGGAGCAGTGGGATTCATTGTTTTACTCGAGGGCACTGGTTATCTGCCAATATCTCAAGAAAACTGTTGAAACTAAAGTAACAAAGGGAAAAAAAACAACAGAAAATTGTGAAGGTGGAAGTGACATGACCCATGCAAAGATGCTCATGACACCTTGGTTCACTTCTCAGAGC
Organism: Ramphastos sulfuratus; assembly: GCA_013399055.1. Lineage (NCBI taxonomy): Eukaryota > Metazoa > Chordata > Aves > Piciformes > Ramphastidae > Ramphastos > Ramphastos sulfuratus. The sequence goes on along the minus strand of WBNM01036010.1, from coordinate 62,795 downwards.
ACATGGCCTGTAAAGAAAGGAAAAGTTTGTTACACCAAATAAAACTGCAATTAATGTGGTCAGAGATAAGATGCAATAAGCAAAAGCTAAACTAGACAAGACCAGGTATACAGCTAAACTCCTCTTTTAATGAAAGCAATCTTCCCATTAATAAGGTTTGGAGGTAGATCAGCCAAAAATCCTCCTTTATGTTTAGATGCTGTACAGGAGGATGCCCACTGACGTGGGCGCAGCTGACAACTATTATACAAGGCTCCAAATCAAATAATTTTGTCTGGGAGAATTTCAACTGCAACTCTTAAAAAAAACAAACAACCAAACAACAACAAAAACCAAACAAACCACACCATGCAAACAAAGCAAAACAATCAACCCTCCTCCCCCAACAAGAACAAAAATCAAGGCCATAAACACACACAAGGACTGAATGCCTACCTTAAAGGCACAAAATTCCACTCAACCACTCTCTTCATATATACTTGGTGCGATTGAGGGCTCTCTCAGCAAGATGACCACTTTCATCTGTTATCTTCTCCCAGTCTGTCTGTCCAACAACAAAACCAATGGCCCTTTTCCTGTCTGCATCTTTTTTCTCTTCTAGATCTGCCCACCGCACCTAGGGAGAACATAGTATCAGTAGGACAATCTCTTAAGACATCCTGAGACAAGTGCAGACTTCCCACAGCAGGAAAAAAGAGCATGAATATTCTAAGTTGAACTCATTTTCATGCAAATGGGTAGTAGTAATTTGGTTTCCAGTGGGTAGAGATAGAAATGACACCAGTTACTTTATTTTTAATTTACTATCCAGATGTTTCATGGAGTAGAAGAAAGGTACAGCTAATGAGCCTTCTAATGATGTAATTCTGAGAAATGAAGTAAAAATAACTGCAATTACTTCTCTGTTCAAAGCAATGGTTTCTGCAGGAATAATTATCAAAGAATTGTTCCCTTGCATTCATCCTATTCAAACATCCAGTCACAAACCCAGATACCAATGTGAGGGAGGTGATGATGAAGGACTACAAACCCAAAAACTCGGCTGGAGGACAAAAAACCCAAAACAGTATGTGAAGGAGTTCCTCCCTGATCAGTCCCTCTCAAGTTGATTTGTTACCTGGGAATACAGCTTTATCACCTTTCTGTCAGCACCTTCCTGTTCCACATTCTACCTGGATTTCCTTAGACATTGTTGCTGACATGCACTGTCTGCTTCCTTCCACCATCACTTCCTCTGCCAATGCCTTAGTATCNGAGGAAGTTCTTTACAGTGAGGGTGGTGAGACACTGGCACAGGTTGCTCAGAGAGGTTGTGGCTGCTCCCTCCCTGGAGGTGTTCAAGGCCAGGTTGGAGGAGGCCTTGAGTGACCTGTACTAGTGGGAGATGTCCCTGCCTATGGCAGGGGGTTGGAACTAGATGATCCTTGAGGTCCCTTCCAACCATACCATTGTATGATTCCATAATTCTCTGATTTCTCTCAAGCGTGCTGTCCAGTACTACCCATGTTTTCTATTAGACATTACAGAACAAAACAAAGCCCAAACATCAACTATTAACTCAAATTACTTCTAATGGCAAAAGATGGTCTTTCTGTTTTGGGGACAAACCTCTCCCAAACCAAATCAAAAAAGTATTACCTCTTCCTAGTACCTCTCTTCCATCTTTCTCTGGGTTTTTTTTCCCACAATGGTATTTGAACATGCAGCATTTGTGTTCAGAGCAGAACTACATATAAAAGGTGGAAGTCAATCTCTTATACACCACCTCCCAAGTTTTATGCATAGTATGTAGAGGTGGTAACATCTGAAAAACTTAACTGATATAAAACCTACAGGGCTCATGTATTCCTCAGCTGAATCTTTTTTTCTCTGCCTAATTACTGTAAAGCCTAATGATGAAAAGTAGTTTAATAAATCATCATCTCGTATTGAAATCTGCACTGTACATAACACTGTATCACAACACAGCTTAAGAACTCTAACAGGTTCCTCTGAAATGAAGTGTACCATCTACTCTGGCAAGAAACTGGATATGATTCCATTTTCTATCTCAAAATCCATGCCATGCATAGTTTATCTTTATTCTCTGCTATTCCTCATTTCATCATAGTTAATTACTTTACCTCTGGAAGACCCTCCTCTCAAGAATATTTTCTTACAGCATGTAATGGAACAGCACAATGAAAAGTGAGTCAGTGAAACTGCTGTATTGGTAGGCACAGGATGTTTTGATACAAACACATTTTCTCAGACTATTAAATGGTCATATACAGATGGCAAGTCACTGGAAAATGTATTACCCTTTTCTTTCCAGGTTCAGAAGCACGAGTGTCATAGTCATCTGGAAGCTGTAGATAATCTTCCATTCTGCTGGCAATTGCTTCCCAGTCACGTTTCCTTTTAGTGCCAGTCCGCAAACCATCCAGCTTGTCTGAGAACAAACACAGAGCCTCAGAGTTAAAGGAGAATTTTTGTCTATCATTCATACAAACAAGATGAGAGTGGAAACATTCTCAAAAGAATGAGCAGAAGAACTTGCACATCCAGCTTCTCTTGACAGGTGAAATGATGAGAGTTGAAATAAACTAGAGAAGACTCAACACCATTTTCAAGTTTTATTGATCTTTCACAATTAAGTGTGTGGTAATAACAGTCTTGTTGGTACGAGGGAGAAAAGCTTGCTCTTCTGGATGCTTATGCTATATGGAGTCTGCCCTTACAGTTATAATACAGCCACCAACAGCTAGAGAACACAGATCCACCCTTCTGTATTTGAACACAACACTAATGCATTTTTCCCAAATGTGGGGTCTAACATTGTGTCAGATGTGGCATACATGCAGTGTCAGGCAACAAGTGATGATCTTATACTTTAATGCATTAAAGACAAGTTTCTGAGAGACTGCTTCTGTAAAACAAAAAGCTCCTCGGAGACCCTGATCCCTCTTTCTCTGTCTTTCCAAACGAGGAAAACACACTTGAAAAATCCTCCAGGACTGGGGGAAAAAAAATGATCTTAGAATCTTGTTTCATGGTGTTAAGAGGTCATTCATGAATATTTGAGCAGCACTTCTGTCCAACAGTCATACTTTTCTTCTTTTTCTTATTGAACCGATAAGGCATGAGGAAAAACAATCCCAAATTCTAAAACTTTGTTCCTCCTTGGACACCTATTTTCAGTGAAAAAACAACACCTTCTTGAGATGATGTGGCACACTGCTTTTGGAAAGGAGATGAAGCGCTTATTGTAAGGTTACGAACAACAGAGCATGAAAATGAAAAGCACTTAATGACTCAAAGGGAATCCTAGCACCTCTGTCAATGTCTGCTACCAGTTTATAAACCAACAATTCTAGCATATGCAGAAGGAATACTAAGTTTGGCAGCTATATTCTGTAAACCATTTGCAGTGATGTCAGTAATGTTTCAGAAGTGACTGAAGTAATTAAATTCACCCAGGAACGGCCTCAGAAATAAACCAGATACAAGGCATCATAGTTTCTGGATAGCAGAAAAGGATGTTCAGAGGTATTTATCTAAAGAAGCTCAGTTCAGAAGTGAGGATTTTTAAATTAATATGGGAGTAGGAAAGAGTAACGACAGAGATAATGTGAGGCAATGGTGATGTAGACATGCTAGTATAATTTAAATGCCATAACCTAATAAAGTAATTTCTCCCTCATACAAATCTAAAATTTAAGACTCCACCTTTTGCCCCATTCCCCTGGAACAGATACAGAATTTCTTCTAAGAAAACACATTAGTATCTCTCTGCTTCTTAAACCCCCACCGTTTAAGAGAAATGTGCAGAATATTTGTATCTGTTACATGGTAACTTGTAACACAATTCAGCTAAGATTCTTCTTTTGCTCTAAGTTAAATCTGCTGAATTTGCAGCTCCATCTCCACAGAAGGACAGCACTCCCTCCAGAAGACAAAGGTTATACAAATATTCCTGCTACACCAGCACATAGCAGACTTGCACTGTTCCTCAGTATTACTCTCAGATGGGTTAGTGTAGATCATTCACAGTGTAAGGATTCCCAGAAAAAAATGACATTGGATAGGAGAGCAAATAAGGCGCTGAGGGGCACTTGGAAACACGAAGAACTGAAAATTCAGAAGCTCTGTTGACATGTATCTGTACCCAGATATATTCCTGTTGGAAGGCAATGTGCTGTGATGCAAGTTCATCTCATTACCAACGTGGAAGAAAGAGTTCAGTTTGCCATTGCCTGCTGCATGCAGACCCATAGATACCATCAAGAGACATGTAACACTCAAACATCAACAGAAGAGTTCGAGAGGTGTTCAGAGTACGAAGCTCCACTCTGTGCTCTTTTGTTGCTGCTATATGGGATTTATTTTAAAATGTTATCTCCTTCCACGTTTGAAGTTGGATTGCCTTTCCAGATGGATCTGCTTCCATCCATACTACCATGGTTCAAGATATGCACCATGCAGTAGATACTACAGAAGTGTCAAGAGCATAATTTCAGAATATCCTTTTCTGAAAATGATACAAGGTGCCGTTTTGTAACAGTGGTGCTTGTGAATATTTATGGCAGATTATTATTTACCATTGAACTATCAAACATTTTACCATTTTTATAAGCAATTAGGAAACAGCAGCATTTCTGAAAACCCACAGAGCTTAAAAACTCACCTTTACAACTTTAACAAAGCATCTGGAAGTAAGTGACTTCATTATCTCCTTCAAAAACTAGAGGAATCCATCAGCTAAATTTTTGTCCTCTTATACAAAAGCCACAAAGTTTTATGTAAAACTTTATTTGCATTCTAGGACAAAACTTCAGCTATGCCAGAGCTCATTTCTCTGTTACTGAAAGTTTGTAAACTCACCCCTAAGCCACGCTTTGGAACAGAGCATTGAGCTAAACCCTTCAAGCATAGTTGAAAAATCTGAATCCATGACTGTAAACTGAAATGTAAAAACCCATGTGCACTATGCACTGAGACAAACCAGTGAGCAGACTTGAGAATAAAAATGTGTCTGTGCATGCACAACACATAAGGACATTCTATATCACACATACTCGGAGGAATGCAGCACCTCTGCCAAAGTAAATTTGAACTAAAGCAAGAGCACAGGGGTATATGGTACGGTGACTGACAAAAGCCAACTCAACTCAAAACTTTTCAGACCTTTTCAGAGGCTTATTATCTTATTGTGCTTTCCTGTAACAGTATGTCTGCAGAAAGAAAACCAGAAAGCAAACCAAGACTGACAGTGTTGGTTTGGGATTCTGCGCTTGCGCCACTTCTGCAAACGTGTGCCCTTTGGGACTAATGCAATAAACCTAATGGGCAGGCCAGCTCCCAGCTTTGGAATAACAAATGTTTGCCACAGTTTACATGCCTTTCAGGAAATCATTTTAATTGGTTATTAATAATGAAAGTCTCATTGTGAATTACACACAATACTACTTACACAAACACTGCAAGTGCTTCTAAGTGCATACCTTGAGCTAAAGGTTGTCTGCCCTGGCAAGGTATTTTATTCCAAAGAAACAGCGTTCTTTGCAGAGGGATGCTTGGATTTTCTAAAATCCATGTTCTCTCAGAATCTAGTTTTCATCTATAGTTCTATATAATTATAAAAAGGTGGATAGTTCTGTAAGTAAAATTGTGCATCCAGATTTAATAGAAAGACCTGTATCTGTATCTTACAGCATCCTAACACACAATCCATAAATGAAGTTGGACTGTAAATGTCTTATTACAACAGTTTCGCAAGTAACTTGTTTTAGCACAAAACTGACTCTGCTGCTCGCTTCCTATTTTACATTTAAGTGGAAAAGACATAAAAAATCCTGCATTTTATATTATGGAGTCTTCACATGGAAAGAAACAGAATACACTTCTTCATTTGTATTTGTTAGCAGTATTTGATTGTGAGAGGGGTGAATTTTGAAAGCTATCTGTAAATTGCTGCTGCAGTTGCAGTCTCAACATGGCTGGAAACTACACAAAACTTGCTTTGGACTCCTGTGATGTTTGTACAACACATGGGATGACTTAAGCACAACACATCTGCTCCTACTACACAGTATTTAAAGAGGTCTGTGTTATTTGGAATACAATACAATGTATCAGAGCATTTGTCAACAATGCAGGTTTCCAGTACTATGAGTTCATATATATAATTGGGAAAAAAAAATCATTATATACTTAAGAAAGAACCTGAACATGTAAAAATTGATTGTTTTAGTAACAAAAATGCAGAGCAATCTTGAATTAATTCTGTTTAACTGCCTAGCTGTTTGACATGCTGGAATTATTTAGTACAAGGCTTCTCCAATTGTACTGCAGGTGCCACAACATTAATATATTTCACGAATATTTAAATGACTTAAAACAAAGCACAGAAGAGATGGTGCAGCTTAGCAGTTCACAGCAAAAGATGAAGGGCTGCTTTATATGCAAGCCAGAACTTCTAATGCTATTTCCATGATGCAATTGTGATTTTGGTTATTGGAAAGTAATCATACACAGGGATGTATCACACATGCAGAAGCAAACCTCAAAATGTTAAGACATGCTTCGTCCCATTCAGATTTGTTACTTCTCACAGACATGACAGAAAACAGCAGTTTTATGTAGACCGCATTGATAAAACCTTCACCTAGAACCATTATTGTTCAGTGAAAACCAAACCAAAACCAATCCAAAACTGATCATAATGGCTAGAAACTTCTTTCCATGTGTACACCATAGCACTTCAGCCTGAAAGCTGCCTTTGACAGAACCCTAGCATTGTCTAATGCAACCACCAGCACTAACCAGAACAGAAAGTGCAGCAAAAAAAATTAAAAAAACCCTGAAACAACAACAACAAACCCCCAAAACCATAGTGCCCTAGAAAGTCCATTTTACGTCCTACTAAGAAGAATTCAAGTAGTCTCCTGGAACTGAAAAGCACAGTGAACTTCAACTTTTCAACACTTAAGTTATTGAAATGATACCAAGGCCTAATTATTCAGAACCAGTTCAGAAGTGAGTCACTATTTTGTCTTCACACATGTCAGTTTTGGTGAGAAACATCTTCAGTACAGTTAGCAATGAGGTATGTCTCCAAGAAAGAAGTTACTGATGACATTTAGGCTCGAGAAAGAGGTATGCAGCATGAACAAGAATGCACTGCAATGTAAGTTGACCCTTTGCTTTTTACAATACTAAAGAGATGAATAAACAATTGCAATATTTCTTTTACAATATTTTAATACCAAGTACTTTCCTTGAACAGATGGAAGAACAATTAATGAGTATATAAAACAATGATGGTTAGAAAGTCTTAACTCCCTCGCCTCTGGCAGAAGACAAATTTCTGTACAGGTCCTTTTGCAGTTTCAAACACATGTATAAGCTCAACACATTTATTTGGTTTTGGTAAGGAGGCACAGTAAAAATGGAAATGCAGGTTTTGCAAACATCATCAGATACCAGCTATAAGAAACAGGAAAAAATAAATACCCACCTAGCTTTGCCTCAGATGTGTCCATCTCCCATTTGCTTTTCGGAATGTAACCCTAAATCATACACAGAGAGAAGCTCGGAGGATTAGAGAGAGACACACATGCATATCACTTTTGAACTGGAAACAGCATTATAATGGGAGCTTAAGGTATTTCTTTTTGTATAGCACAATTCTTGTTATCAGAGAGGAAGGAAACAAATTACTCAGTATTTCAGAACTTCTGCATCCGCTTCCCACTCAGTGATTTTAGCAGCCCTTGCAAATCATTACAAGAGTGCTACTCTCTGCGAACAGAACTCTGGAATGGGTCTTAACAGACAGCAAGGGTGCTGTGTGCACAGTTACTATGTAATTATTATCCCAGGTGGCAAAGTTATTGCAATACAAATTATCAGGCATAAAGAATACTCAAAGCTTTACAAATACAAATCAGAAAGTTACTGCAGTCATAAGCTTTTAAGAATATACTCCCACATTAATACACACAACATTCACTTAACCTCTCAAAAGGGACATACTAAATTCTTGTATGAGTGGTTAGACAGCAACTGAAAATTCTATTTTTTTTCCTAGTTTAAGTGAGAGTCCTTGTTGAGTCACCAAAATTTAAATATTATTTTTCATTATAAAATAACACTCAAGTCAATGATTCTTTTAAAAAACTTTTGCCATACAAACAGTATCACAGTATGTTTCACCTGTAATGATTTTTATCCAGTTTATTCCTTGTAATTAAGCTTAATGATACTAAGATTTCCCCCCAAAATGTATTTATTTTAGGTATCTTCTTGTTATATTTTAATTTTATACTCTTAGACAAGTAAAATCCTACTAAGCAATCCCTTTCATATATTCAGATCTGGTGTAAAACTACTTACTTCTGTTTCTCTGCAATTACATAAAAAGTTCAACACAGTGAAATGGAAGCCCTGGGAGCTTTGCAAGTTATTTTTAAATAAAGAAGGAAAATAGCTACTTTCAACAAGAAAACAAACAATCCACAGACCAGTTTTATTAACTTCTTTCCTGCTCTATTTATAGATTTTGCTTGCCCTGCGGTAAGCACAAGTGTATTTAATGTTAAGGTTTACTAAATCAGAGTGTACTATTCCAGAGAGCTACACTGCTTTTAATTATGTTCAGTAATGCCCTTCCAAAATCCCTATAGATCTTTTTTTTGCCAAGGACCTAGCAGTGACTTTGAAATTATCAGGCCTCTGTATCTCGTTGTTCTTAATCAAGTCAGTAATTAATAGAAACTAAGACAGTTTGTGCTACAATGTTTCTTTGTAACAAATAAACAAACTTCATGTATATATATTTATACTTGTAAATTGAGTTGCACATTGCTCAAGAAGTTTACACCACAGCTCAAAGTCTGTATTGAAGAAGTGATGCTTGATACACTGGTGAGAAAACTAAATTAAATGCCTACATAATTCATACCATCAAGCACAGAAAAGCAAGACTTGCCTGACTGCTACAAAGAACCCTGTAGGAGTTGACAATAGCAACAAAAGAGTGACTTTGATGGCGTGAAATGGCCTGTTGTGTGCTGAATCTGCACAACATCCCAGTCCTCAGATAAGAAAAGATTTAGACTTCATCCTTTGGTACAACACAGTTGTGTATTTCGAGCACATTTGCCAGACAGCAAGGAGCTTCAGACTCCTGTTATTTCCAAAGGATTAAATGCAGCAGAATGAATTGAAGAACCCTTACCAACTGCTCTCAAGAAGGCAACAGATATCAAAATATAATGTACTGTTCCACCTTCCTGACTGACATACCTCTCTCTGAGATTAACCATGTGACTGAATAGCAGAGATAATACACAGCAGACAATTCTTTGCTATTTTTTATCTTTTGTGAATCTGAACAGAAACCACTCTTACATGTACATTACTTTTAATTATTAAAAATTTACATAGTTGTCACCAGCAAGCTTTCTCCTTGTTTCATAACGAAAAGGTCTGTTGTTTATGTGATGTACATGAGGACACTCCCCAGAGCCCATAAATATACACATACACACACACATACACACTCATGCACAGGTATCTCAAGAGATAAAGACAACTTTCTCTTCAGATATAGCTCATTTCCAAGGAATGAGAGTAGCAGCCATATTCCTCTAAACATGGATGCACCTCTGAAATGTTCTAACCACATTTTATGTAGTCTGTGCCAAGGAATAATTTAGTAAAAAGAGTGAGTCATGTTGTAAAAAAGAGATGTTTATTAAAATCCACTCTTCCTAAGCTTTGGGGTTCTTTATTCTGTATTTCAACTGCTTTCTAAACTGATGCTCCTGAGGAATAGCAAATTTTCATCATGAAAAAGGACTTTGTTTGTCTCATATACTTTTGGTTACTTCCTGTTTATTGGAGTTTTAACTGCTTGGTTGTGGGAACCAGGGTTTGACACATTCAACTCATCAAGCACTGACCAGTTGCAGGTCCAACACATACCAAGAAGTCACATTAGGAAGCCTTCTGTAGCCTTTTAAATACATACCTAAAAACACCAGCCCTCAGAGCAATTCTCTAAACTTCATTTGTCCAAGACACCTAATCTCTCATCTTGGAAATACCTACTGACAAAGTCAGTGAGCCTTGGCAGAGGAAGCATTCTTCTTTGCTGTTGTCAGATACTGTGACAGTCAAGGAGAGTTCTTTAAACATATGGAAGGAAATAAGCTAAATCTTTGCCCATTCTTCCCATTCCTCGACTCAGTATAACTCTTAGGTAATCTGGAAGACAGCGCTAGAATGTCCTGTGGTTTATAAATGCCTGTAAGAAGTATGTTGCCCTGCTCCACTGATAATGCTTGTTTGTGCAATATACTCACAGATTCTTCAAATATTCAGTTAGAAATGATATGATTCAACATTAAAGTTCTCCTAGAAACGTTTAAGGAATGAGTGACTAGAAATGCATGCATTAAGATCGCACTGCTAAGAACAACAATGGGTTGCCATTTCAAAGACTGAGATTCTCCCTCAAATGCATTAACCAACATTTTGTTAGAGATGGCTGATGTGTCTCCTACCAGTTCACTTTCTTCCTCCTCTGCTGTATCCTTCTTGGCTTCTTCTTTCTGGTCTTCTATATTTGCATCAAAATCCTCCATCTCCACCTGTTTCAAAGCCCAAGCATGAGTAAGTAGAAGCTCCCAAGCTCAAACAGAAAAAGAAGAATTAATCCTGGAAAGTATGATGAACACTGGTTTCAGACTGAGAGATTTGGAGTTATTCAGTCTGGAGAAGACTCCGAGGTGATCTCATGGTGGCATTCCAATATCTGAAGGGGGCCTACAAGAAAGCTGGGGAGGGACTTTATAGGATGTCAGGTAGTGACAGGACAAGGGGGAATGGAGCAAAACTAGAAATGGGTAGATTCAGATTGGATGTTAGGAGGAAGTTCTTCACCATGAGGGTGGTGAGACACTGGAACAAGTTGCCCAGGGAGGTGGTAGAAACCCCATCCCTGGATGTTTTTAAGGCCAGGCTGGATAGGGATCTGAGCAACCTGATCTAGCATGAGGTGTCCATTGCCTGTGGCAGGGAGGTTGGAACTGGATGATCTTTGACGTCCCTTCCAACCCTGACAATTCTCATTCATTTTGGAGCCCTCAGAAGAGGGCTCCCTTCTAGCTACAGAGTGAAAGAACGTGTGGGAATGGGGCAATCATTCATTCTCTTCCTTCATATGCATTCGTTGTGCTACCTGTTTCTTTAACATTAGGATATTTTTCTTGCTTCCCACACAATCACATTTCGAAACCTGAGATCTCAGAAAAAGATCTTAAATGTGCCATTTACACATCACTGCAATGTCACTCTCTGCACAGAACATCTCTATCAAGGCTTTATCTTTCATATACTTATTCACAGCGAAGAGTAATAACCCCAGAGGTTAACATAATAAAGAAAATGGATTCTTGAAGACATAAATCTAACCCTGCCCATCTAACAGAATACTTTGAGGCCTACACCTTTCATGGGAATTCATGTTTTAGGTATAAACTCTTCAGTTATGTACAGTTCTTCACACCATTACTAAAACTTTGATGCACATAGAGTAAATCACAATCCGGCCCTTCTCTGAGTCAACTCCAGAGCTGAGCCTTTTACTGTCCTCCTAAAGATTGCTGTTTCTGATACAAAAAAACCTAGAAATTATAAAATAACCTGCTGACTTTACAAGAAACTGCAAGGAGTAAAGTCCCTTTCTACTTCAGCAGTTTGCCAGTTTATACAGCCATGGCAAGAGCTGTTCTGACAGCAGTGTGCAGCTATGGTACATTCACAATGACAATACAACTGACATACTAATTTATTCCCAGGGCTCCTGAAACTTCTGCCAAAGAATGCAACCATACTGAAAGCTGACACACAGATGCATATCACAGCAAACTGCAAGTGCAGTAAAACAGTAGCATACTTCTACCATGTTATTTATTCCTGTATTCTCTGCTGCAGGTCTGCATTTCTCAAAGCAGGGACTGAGAGGAGTTCAGGTTTATTTACTTATTTTATCAAACTACTTCCTCGAATTAGAATCCAACTAAACCAGTATCTTGAAAAAGCAATGAGTTTCACACCTGAGAGAACAAAGATCCTCTTTAACTGGTATTCAACAGTTGCTAAGAGCAAAGTGGCTTAAACTCTTGCTCAAAGATGCCTAACTCTGGGGTCCAAAAAGCTGATAAAAATAACATTTGGGTAAGTGAGAAGAGTAACAGAATGTACTTGTCTGACAGTGATTCTGGCTTTCCACAGTGCCAAGTATGGCTGCCCTGTTTTGATGCCCGCTTTGTATTTCCAGCATAGTCACATGTAGATAATTCATCATTTTAACAAGCAAAGATTCTCACCTCTTCGATAGCAGCATCCTGCAACAAAGAACGAATGTCCAGGCGCATCATGTGACGTGGTGCTGCCTCCCAGTGATCAGACATCTAAGAAAAGAACAAACCCAAGTGAAGCACCTTTAAGAACATCACAGATTGAATGGAAAATTTGGTTGCTGATCGTGAACAAGATGTATGTACTTAGGAGAAGTAATTAAAATCAATCCCATTAAATAACTGCCAGCTCTTCTTAAGAGGAAAGGTGTAAGCATTATAGAGTCTAATACAGACAGTTTTCCCCAACACCAGCAGCCCTGAAAGCACAACAAAACATCATTAATCCTATGATTCCAGAGGCACACAGTTACCCTGCTGATTTCCTTTAGCTTGCGTCCATGAATATTCCTCTTGGAACACGTCTGGTTATCTGCACTCATTTCAGCTAAGTATACCTAGGAGGAGAAAGACAGTATTAAATCCTGTAAATCAATTTTCAGAGCTTGTTTCCTATCTGGTGACAGACTCTATAGTTGTACATTTTAAGAAAGGTAAATTTGTAACTGTAGACTACAGTATTTTTCCTGCCTGTGGGTGGGACTTTACGGTCAAAAACTTAGAAATCCTAGTGGGTTCAAATGGTTTTTAGGCTCCATTACCTCAAACCCTTTGGTTTTAGCAGCACTCCAAAACTGTTCAAAGTGTCGCACTCTATCATTGATAGCATCAAGGATAATGAAAGGGAAGAAGCCATCATCCAAGGTCTTTTTGAAAGTTTTAAACATGCTGGTACGGTAAGTCTCTTCCATATCAGCTTCGTATTCATACTCCATCACCTTTATCAAAGGACAAAAACATTTAAGAAAGAAGACACCTACTAAACTGCTAACGTTCAACTGCAGAACATCATGACTGCAAAATTCATTGGTATGAGAAAAAAACCAAAACCCTCCAGGTCAATCTCTAGGAATTTGTCCATTTTATCCTTATGTTATATTGACTTGGTTTAAGAAACAGCCCACGGATCTCTGCACTCTTCCAAAGCCACAGACAGAAATTCTGATTGCCACTGTGTTGTTCCAGAACATATTTGTCAAGATAAGCAACTGACTTTAAAATACCTTCTTTTTCACTTTTTTCCCTGTATCTGGGTCTCTCTCTTCTTTTTCCACCTCAGTGATAAAATAGTCATCCAGGCTGAGCACTCTTGGTGCAGGCCCTCCACACTCTACTTCCTTATCCTGGGAAGAAAGCGAAAAAGAAAAACATACACTCTAAAAATGCTATTCTGCTGCAGGAGAGTGACAAAACACTTTAAGCAAAAAAGTGCTTAAAGTGCTCCCTGCTCTTTATTCAAAACAAGAAGAGAGCAGTATCTCCCATGCTTGCTACTAGTGGAGGGGATTCACACACCATATGAAGTCATGGAACATGAAATAACAACAGGCTGAAAAGAAAATGGCAGAGAAGTGCACATAAAGGACTGGCAGCACTACATAGCCAAGAGCTGTTTACATACCCTGATGAGTTTTGCTACGTGAGTCTTCCCACTGCCAGGCAGCCCTCTCATGATGATTACAATCTGAAACAAAGGTCATGTAAAAAGACAGGATACTGTACTACATTTAATGGAATCTCTTCTGCAAAATATTTCTTTTAGGAAATGATGTGCTCTGGACTCACACATTTCATATGTCATCAAGCAAAGCCAGTACCACGCCTCACTGCCTGTTTTACAAACCAGGCTGTGAGGAGTGGTAGTAGGTCCACGGAATAGGAGTATATGATGTTAATCAACTCAGCAGTTATACTGCATAAGATGTTATAAATCTGGTTCAGGTTAACTGAATGAAACTTGTATAATTGTTTTATAGTCTGAATCTTGTTCTTTTCTATTTTGTATGGTGCATTGTCCAATCTCTTGACTGTGTGAAGCCAAGTCTTTACTCTGATGCATCAAAAAATCAAGTGAAGATCTCAGGAGAGACTACAATGCATTAATGCTGCCCACTAAGAGGCATTTAATCTCAGCATTCCTAGGAAGTTTGCATCTCCTGTGAACTCCTAACAGCTATGCTACAACACAAGGCATTTGTAAAGGAACCAAGAGTATTTCCAGAGCTTCCTCAAATGTAGGCTTCACAGAATCACAGAATGTTAAGAGTTGGAAGGGACCTCCAGAGATCGAGTCCAAACACCCTGCCAGAGTAGGATCACTTAGAGTAGGTCACACAGGAATGGATCCGGGTGGGTTCTGAATGTCTCCAGAGAAGGAGGCTTGACAATCTCTCTAGGCAGCCTGTTTCAGTGCTCTGCCACCTTCATGGTAAAAATGTTTTTCCTTATGTTCATGCTCATCAGCACTTTATCTCAATACAGACCTCACAGAAACCAACTGCTGCTTTCAGAATGCATACTCACCCTCTCTGGCCTGCTATCCCGTCCTGGTGGCTTCAAAATATCATCTACATTTTTAGATTCTGGCTTTCTTTCCACCCGTGGAGCAGGTGGTGGCTGACGAGGTATTGATGGAGCAGAAATAGGAATTCTTTCCTCAGGGTAATTTCTACGATCGCCTTCAAATTCCAGTGTTTGGACAGAAGAATTTTCTTAATTTGGTAAAAAAAAAAAAAAAAAAAAAAAAAAAAAAATTAAACTGGTCATGTCCAGTTGAGATGAACTAAACAGAGTTTCATCATTTTAGGATATGTCCCTTAAATAATTATCTAACCTTGAACCTACTGCAATCAAAGAAATGGCTTTCCAGAGCATACAATAAGAATCACAGAATTAACCAGGTTGGAAAAAGACCTCCAGGATCATTGAGTCCAACCTATCACCTAACCCTTCTAATAAACTAAACCATGGCAGTAAGTGCCTCATCCAGCCTCCTTTTAAACACCTCCAGGGATGGTGACTCCACCACCTCCCCGGGCAGCCCATTCCAATGGGCAATCACTCTTTCCATGAAGAATATCTTCCTAATGTCCAGCCTAAACCTGCCCTGGCACAGTTTGAGACTGTTCTCTTGTTCTGTCACTGGGTGCCTGGCAGAAGAGACCAGCCCCTGCTTGGCTACAACCTCCTTTCAGATAGTTGCAGACAGCAATGAGGTCTCCCCTGAGCCTCCTCTTCTCCATGCTGAACACCCCCAGCTCCCTCAGCCGCTCCTCACAGGGCTGTGCTTCAGCCCCCTCACCAGCCTTGGTGCCATTCTCTGGACACGTTCAAGTACCTCAACATCTTTTTTAAATTGAGGGGCCCAGAACTGGACACGGTTATCAAGATGTGGCCTAACCAGTGCTGAGCACAGGGGCAGAAGAACTTCCCTGGTCCTGCTGGCCACACTATTCCTGATACAGGCCAGGATGCCATTGGCCTTCTTGGCCACCTGGGCATGCTGGCTCATGTTCAGTTGGCTGTCGACCAGTACCCCCAGGTCTCTCTCTGGCTGGCTGGAATGGTTGTGTTCCCGATGTCATCACCACTGAGAAAAAAAACTATGTAATAACATTGAAATAAATTTTCTTAAATTCAGAAAAAAGAAATACTGCAAATCAATCAATCTTCTCCCAATTAAATCTTCACCTCTGAAAGCCCTTATTTTTCATAATACCCTAGGGGATGGCTTCAAGATGGAGAAACTGTACCTCCAAACATGGAAGGCCCATGATCGTACGCTGGACGATCTGTCTTTCGTTCATATGATGGTCTTTCAAAACCACCCCGTCTGGAGGAGGGATGATCTTTCTTGTCACGGTAAGACTGAGCCCTTGAAGGTGTAGTAGGAAGAACCCTGTCAAAGAAAAGGATTTTGCATGTTTCTAGAATTTCTGCTACAGATTCCAGAGATAAATGAATGTGTATCCCATAAGCAACTGTTATGGGTTTAAGACTAGATGTCTTTAAGAACCTTAAGGTTCCTTAAGGTCCTCCACAAAGGGATAGACAGGTTCAGGGATGGACACCAAGAAAATGTAATCTTCTGTTATTTCATGCATCTCCTCTTATAATTGAACAGCACAGGCTGTTTCTGGCTCTTTCTCTCTTTTCTCTGCTCCTGATGTGCCTGTTATAACCTCTTCATGGGGGAGTGGCCTTCTCCGGGCNCCTTCTCTTCTCCAGGCTGCAGAGCCCCAACTCTCTCAGCCTGTCCTCATAGCTGAGCTGCTGCAGCCCTCTGATCATCTTCATGGCCTCCTCTGGACCCACTCCAACACTTCCATGTCCTTCCTGTGCCCAGGTACCTGTCATCTCGTGGATGCCGCTCTTTATCAAATCTCTCTCGCTCGTAGTCCATGGAGCCACGGTCCCTGTGCAGCTCCCGCTCCCTCTTGAAATCCCGGTGATCCGTGTTGGAATTGCCTTGACGCTCAAAGTAAGGCTCACGATCTCGTTCTCTGTTGTAACGACCAGGGTGCTCTGAAAGGAGAAACCCATGGAAATCCAAACTACCAAAACATACTCATAGAATACATAGATTCAAAGAATACCAGCTTGGAAAGGACCTCAAGGATCATCTAAGCCCAACTTTTCAGGATAAGAATATAGCTTAAATGAGTTAGCTCATCTGGGCCTTGAAACTGTCTAATGTAAGGGACTCCAACACCTCCTTTGANGGCCTGCTGAGGCTGAGTGGGGGGAGATTTTTTGGAAGGCTGTGGAAGGTGCTAAACCATGGCACTAAGTGCCTCATCCCATCTCCTTTTAACCACCTCCAGGGATGGTGACTCCACCACCTCCCCACGCAACCCATTCCAATGGGCAATCACTCGTTANAGTCTCCCCAGTAGCAACTTCTGCGCATTACCCCTTGTCTTCACCACGACTCTTTGTAAAAAGGAAGTCTCCCTCCTCTTGATAGTCACCTTTTATGTACATGTCTATAAGGTCTCCCCTAAGCCTTCTCTTCTCAAAATTGAGCAAATCCAGTTCTCTCAGCCTTCCTTGTTTTCAAATGAAAAATAACAAGCAGGAGTGCAAGAAAAGTACATAGAAACATATGATGTGAGGGCTAGAACAGATAATCAGCCACCGAGTCACTTGTCTAAACTGTAACAAACAACCATGCCATGCAATTCTACTTAGAGCCACAGAACTGCATTTTTAGAATCATAGAATAGTAATGTTGGAAGGGACCTCAAGGATCATCTAGTTCCAACCCCCTGCCATAGGCAGGGACACCTCCCACTAGTACAGTATTGCTATTTTATTACTATTTTATTATTATTTTGAAGTCTCTAGGCCGTTGACTGCATTGCTCCTCTTGACAATATAAACAGTTATGGGTCTCTGAAGAATATAAAGCAGTTCTAGCTTAAATGAGAGTTTAGTTTCAGATCTGCTTTTAATGCCTTACAACTTTTCTTAAGAGCTGGACAGCTGCCTGAGAGCTAACCCAGCACTGCCTACCTTTCTGAAATGGTTGCCTCTCTGGCAGAGGTTCTGGACGCAGGGTTACCCTCTCCCCATATGGAATCTGTTCCACTTTGCTGGTGGTTATATCTAGTAAAAAAATATGTGAGAAACAATTTAAGTCTTAAAAATGCCCTTCAATTCCTTTCCTCTGTTATAAAAAGCAATCAGTCAATGACACTCCAAATGATGGGAATAGGTACTCGAAATTTCTTTTAATGGATAAACAAAAAGAGCTACACATGAATAAACAAGACAATGGTTTTGAAAGTCTGAAGAGAGTGTGTAAGTATGTGTACCACTTGATCCTAAGAAAGGGACTTCTGCCTTTTCAGATAAGTTCAGGTAGCACACGTGGTCAGAACATCACAAAAATTAAAATGCTCTGAAAGTTTCAGTATTTGTTAGAACTACTGTAATGTCAAGAATATTAACTGAAATGCTCACTTTAGATTCTTAACAGAGGCAATTTTTCTAATAGCTTTTAGTAAAATGTGTACTTAATGGAATTGATACTGTTTCAATTCATGCTGTGGTACGTTGGAGAAAAAAAAACCTCTTTAAATGACAATGCACAACGACATGACTTCACTCTTGTTAAAAACTAAGAATGAGGAAAATAAATTCTACTAAAAAAATTAGTGCTGTATTTTATCTTTGATAAGCTCAATATTACAAATCAGAGTCCTTTGTTGTTTATGTTTTAAATGCTTGTTTAGGGCACACACCCTTCAGAGATGGACCTTTGTCTCCCTCCTTGTCTAGAGGGCACCTCACACCCATTAAGTGGTATATAAATGATGCAAACATCAGTCACATTCTGCTTGATGTTACTAAGTCACAACTAACAACTGTTAACAATCTAGAAGTACCTTTCATCAGTTATTTCCATACCCAGCTACAAAGGAATTAAGTACTGATATCAGTCTAAATATAAAGCATCGTAGAATGGCCTAGGTTGGAAGGGACCTTAGAGATCACCTACTCCAACTTCCCCACTATGGACAGGGATGCCTCTCAACTAGACTCATCTGCTCAAGGTCTCATCCAACGTGCCACTGAACACTCCCAGGGAGGGGGCATTCACAACCTCCCTAGGCAGCCTGTTCCAGAGTCTCACCATCCTTGTACTGAAGAACTTCTTCCTAAGATCCAGTCTAAACCTACTCTCCTTCAGCTTAAAATCATTTCCTCTTGTCCTACTGCTAGACATCCTGAGGAAAAATCTCTCTCCAGTCTTCGTGTAGAATCCCTTCAGATATTGGAAGGCAGCTATAGTGTCCCACCCAGAGTCTTCTGTAGGCCCAGCTCCCTTGGCTTATCTTCATAGCAGAGCTGTTCCAGCCTTTGGATCATCTTTGTGGCCCTCCTCTGGACTTGCTCCAACAGCTCTGTGTCCTTCTTATGATGGTGACACCAGAACTGGATGTAGTATTTAAGGTGGGCCTCACAAGAGCAGTGTAAATGGCAGGAATCACCTCTCTTGCTCTGCTGACCACACTCTTCTTGCTGCAGCTCAGGATACTATTTGCCCTCTGGGCTGCATGAGCACACTGTTGGCTCATGGTGAGCTTCTCATCAATCAACAGACTCAAGTCTTTTTCTTCAGAGCTACCCTCAACATAGATGTGATCACATTGGCTGGTGTTTATTTGAAGCAGACATGGCTATACACCACTCAGTTCACATGAAACAGCTCATTATCATAGCACTGAAGAAAACCTTCAGCTCAAGGCTGGAGGTTACAGACCCCTTAAAACTGCTTTGCTTAGCATTAGATCACAATGTGCACAGCCTACAGGTCAACTGCACAACATCTATGGCATACTTTGCACAGCACACTCCTTTAGAAAGAAGACAAAACTAATTAGCTCTGTTACAGATCATATGAATACTCCAGAACACCCACCTCGCCCGTGGCCATAATCCACAGTTTGCTGAATTACAGGTGCCTTAGGAACTGGTGGAATAACTGGAGGAAGAGACACTGGTAAGGCTGATGGAACGGAGGTGTGAACAGCAGGTACTTTCACAGGCGAGGAGATGGGGGGAGGCATCATCGACTCCTGCTTACATAACTCATACTCCATATTTGCTCCTTTATCCTCATTTGTGTCCCAGAGTCCGTGGAAGGAATCCTCATCCCAGCGTTCCTGTTCCACAGTAGAAGGTGATGGTTTTAAAGACTGACCATGACTTGGGGTTGTAGTTGAAGTAGAAACTGGAGCATGTGGCCTTGTCATAGGTGTAGTAGGCCTTGTCAGTGGGACACTTGGTCTTGTCACAGGGGTGGGATCTCTGAACAACACAGGAGGCTTTATAATAACAGCAGGAGAAGATCTAATAGCCTGGGCTTCTACTGGTGCCTCTGAAGATAGCTGAGAAGAGACCTAGATGCAGAAAGCACTTTTAATGTAGATCTGTAAACTAATCTTCTCTCATCCTCCGTCAGTCAGTAAGCACAACGGCAATCAGTAATCAAATCATAAGCATTTGCTAGTACCTCCAATAAGGTGCTACAGGTAGGAGGACAATATTTCAAGAAGTGGAGGCCTAAATTAATTTGGTATTTGTTCACTACATGAAGGCTTAAGCATTATTTATTTTCTCCTTCAAAATAACCTTACCAATTTAGCTCTAGTAGGCCTATCTCAGTTCAAAAGTATTTATGGTTTTATTCTCAAAGACTCCTGCTGTCTGCAAAGATTGCTGCTGTCTGTGATGAGGCAGAAAAACTCTGGAAGTAGGATAGATTGGTGAGGCACAAAAGGACTGATAAGGTCAGCTCTTTCTGGAAGTCACTGGGAAAAATTCCAGAGTAGAAACACCTGGAAACCCCTTAATGAAATCAACATCAAATCAACATAAGAAATGGAGAGGTCTTGCACAGCAGAAAAACAAAACAAAACAAACCCCTTCAGGAACCCAGCATCCCCAAAAAACTGCATATGCTGCATCGCAGAAGTTCTTTTCAGCATTACAGGACATGCCAAGTTACAAACAGCCTTATTAGCACCATACATCAAAGCTTGCAGAATGGTTCTAGATACAAGGCTGACATTTGTAATTATGGTTCTAAGTCACAGCACAAGTCTGAAGGCAGGAATCTCAAAAAATACAAGAGCTGTTTAAATACTTCTAGGCAGATGGCTGAAATAGTCCAAGAGACAAAATATCTAAGTTGAGTAAAGTCATTTCCTAAAGACATCAACATACCTGCAGTTTGCGGTAGCAAATCTGTTCCATTATTTTACTTTATAGACACTATAAACAAGGGAGAGGTGACCCAGGCAAAAAGAAAACTTGCAGTGCCTCATACGCTGTGTAACACTTCTCTGCAGGGAGGGACAAACAAAGCTTGGTCTAGCTAAGCATCAGACCCAGAGCTCATTATGGTTGCATTTATTAGTACAATAACCTTGGGCTTAAGACGTGATGAAGAACAAAGACTGCGCATAGACCTGGGTATCTCCTCCAACACACATTTAACAAACTGTTTATTCATTCTAGGAGGGATTTGTAAGCCTGGGTTAACATGATTGCAGAAGTTCATGTGGTTTCTGATTGGTTATGAATTATCAAAAAAACCCAAATGAACAGCTAAGTAGAGTTCCGAGGACCAAGGGATTAAGTAGCAGAGGAACAACATGTGCCACAACAGGAGGCGAAGTCACAAAGGTACACAAACATGAGCTTCCAGGCACTCTTCCAGGCACTTTATAATATTCAATATGGTAATGAGAATTCCCAATAAGAAATGTAATCTGAAAGCTCCCTCAACTCTGAAATAGCTCGGTTTCTGACTGACCTACCCTCAAATTTCTCTGTCTTCAAATCGTAGAGTAGAAAAGAGTAGAGTAAAGTAGAAAAAGCAAAGTAAGATCTCAGAACTTAGCGAATGAACAGAAAGGTCTTCTCAAGAGCCTTATGCCCTTGTTTTGGAAGAGGTCACGTCTTCTTGCATATCACCCCACAGCAATGTAGGTTACTGAACCAAAGGCCTTGCTCTGCCTAAACAGAAAATCAGTGAGGTTCCAAAGGGCTGCTGGGGATACATTTCACTGAGAAGTTTGATCAACACAGTGTAGAACTGATATGATGTAGACATTAAGAGTAATTACTACCAGTGTGTTATTAAGTTGCCATAAGGTGAATTTACCTGAAAGGCACCTGGCCTTGTGCTTGCATTCTGTGATCTCGGAGAGTCTTGCGTGGAAATGTCAGGTTTAAACTCTTTTAACTTCTGTAGCTGTTCTTTTTGTTCTCTGCACATGAATCACAAGAAAGCTTTATCAGTGAAAAATTAAAGAAGTCACCAGTCATGGTGAAAACCACATATTACTCTAGCATCAGGGGCAGAGTCCAAAGATGACAAGGACACAACAGGTGTCACATGGTTAGTGATGTGATTCTGAAACTCCTGTTTCACAGCCACCTAACCCCACAGGTATTCGGTGTTTTGGTTGCATCCTTATTTGATCACAAGTTTCTCCGGAGACATGCAGCTACGCTTTTGTGCTTGGCCAGAACTACTTCACTTTGACAGCAAAGAGCAAAGCTGGAGTTTTATCTTCTGTCAACACCTTCTGTAAATAAGAAGCCCACTGGAAATGAGTGCATGAGCACATGCAGTGACTTGCTCCGGTTTGCACACTAACAGGATTGAGGACAAAGCACAACAAAGCAGAGATTCCACTATTTAAAAAAAAAAAAGTTTAATTTTCCTTTCCTTGTTTTATACATAAAAATACTGTTTAATATACAACCAGCACATAAGTCTATGAAGCAGAGACCAGAACCAACACTGACTACACAACACTGACCAGAACCAACACTGACTACTAGACCACTGACTACACACTGGATGACACACTTCAACTCAATTTCCTTTCCGTTTTTGTCAGCATTTTTAAATCTAGGATTTTTATTGCTAATAACTCCTTGTTCATAATAATTATGTGTAGTAGTAGCAGCTCCTAAAGAAGTAGTTTCCAAAGAAAAACTAAGAACGGGATCCATCTGTACAAGGCACAACAGGGACCATCCTGACTCGTGATGCATCTGTTCAATGTCCAGTGCAAAGGACAACTTGGCTCACAGAAAGGCATCTCAAGTGCTGCATTAATATAAAGAGTAAACTGAACAACTGCTAGCACTTAGGTCTTTTTTTACAGATGGCTTAGGAAAAAAAAAATACACCAGATGACTAATACAGAACAGCATGTGGCACAGAGGATGCTGCTTTAAAAAAAAAAAAAAAAAAGTAGTCATAAGCAGTCTCCTTAAAGTTGTTCCTACTGTCCAGACTGAGGTCATCTGCTTATAAGAAGCTGATGAGAAGTACCAGTGTAGCTAATTTTAAGCTTACCCTCACAGTCCTTTAAAAATCAATATCAATAGTATCATGTTTATATTTCCCTGCTTTTACTAGCTTAGAAAGAGTTATATGCATCTACTTTCTTCCATAAAACATTTTAGTTCCCATGTTTAAATTTTTCAGCTCTAATAAATTATTCACTTTGGTGGTGATTCCCAAACTATGGTCCTTAGCTTAAATCTACTGGCTTGCAGCTAGTCAGTCATGTTAAACAGCCAAATATAGTGCCATGGTCTAGTTGATTGAATAGGGCTGGGTGATAGGTTGGACTGGATGATCTTGGAAGTCTCTTCCAACCTGTTCGATTCTAAGATTCTATATACGCTAACCCCAGACAATGGGAAAATCAGGAAGATGAAAAATTATCTGTTGCTTTGAACTTCTGGCAAATATTGATTTCTAACAGATTTCACACTCACTTAGTAATACCTGATGAATTAATCTAGCTGCAGGGAGAACTAAATTATTCAGAATTAAAGTCCTCCTTTCCTTTCTTAAAATTATTTTTCTTGCATTTTGCTGTGGCAACTAAGGCTTTCCATATGGGAAAAATGTTTAACAAATTTTAGAGTCTGAAAACAGAACAGCTTCCAAAAAAAAGAGTATAAAACATCCCTCTAAGGAGGTTTTGATGGTGAAAAATATCTTTCAACATGGCTTAATGTGAATGTAATGATAACTGAACATTTAGTTTGATTGCCTATTATTTTAGCATATCTTGTTTATGAAATTAAACCCACCTTTACTAGGTACCAATCCCACCTATCTCTCATTTACTCATGAATAGGATGTACCACATGCACCTGCGTCTCCAAGATCCTTCATCTTTTCTCTGAAAGATCTCATTCACTGAAAATAGTTAAAGAAACTCACATTTCTGTTTGTTTTATGGCTTTGGGTACTTTAAAATACATTTAATGCATGTAATGCACCATGCATCTGGATAGATGGTATGTGCTCAATTCATTCTAATATGACTAAGTTGTCCAAATATGATGTTCAAATGGATACTCTATTGCTTACTTTGAAATAAATACCTATTAAAGCCTTAGGGAGTCTAGCAACTGCTTTCTAAAGCATGGTCTTGGTGAGCTCTTGCATTCATATCCTCCTGATTATCAACACAACAGCAGTGACAAAAAATCAGAACTAAGAGCAACCATGTTTGACAAAACTGTTCACCGACAATGCTGGATTTCAAATGTGGAAGCATTGCAAAGAAAAAAGAAAATCACGCACATACACTTTAATTAATTAAAGAGAAAGCACTATCCAAAAGATTAAATAGGTCTCATTCTGTGAATTAAGAACCATGTTAAGGTATGCCTTGAACAGCTAAGTATTCAAAAATGATAGTGAACAAGCTCATCTGACATTAATAAAGAGACTGAAAAGCAGTTCTCAGCAAGCTCCTTTAAGTATAACAAAAAGATTAGTCAGGTGATATGGATAGATCTTTTCCTGCAGAGTAAGGAACAGGGAATGCCACATTCCTGGGGAAAAGGACAACTGTCTGTTTAAGCAAAAAGGCCCATCCACAAAAGCCGTGATGAAAGTGTTCGGAAGAATTATTTTTCTATATCAACTGCAACTATCCTGCTGTGGCAAAACAAAATGTACAAAGGAGTAGAGTGCTCAGCTTTGGGGCCCCCACTGTAACAAAGACAGATCTCCTCCAGCAGATCCAAAGGAGGGCCACAAAGGTGATCCCAGGGCTAAAGATAGGCTGAATCAATTGTGTTTTTTTCAGCCTGGAGAAGGTTCCCTACAGTAGCCTTCCAATACTTAAAGGAGGCCTACAGGAAAAATGGGGAGGGACTCTATTAAAGTGGTAGGACAAGGGGGAACAGTTTAACAGTTTTAATCTGAACTAGGTATTAGGAAGAAATTCTTTACTGTGAGGGTGGTGAGGCACTGGAGTAGGTTATCCAGAGAAGTGTTGAAGGACAGGTTGGCTAAGCAGCCTGATCTAGTGGAAGGTGTCCCTGCCTGTGCCAGGGGGGTTGGAAGTAAATGATCTAGAAGGTCTCTTCTAGATCAAACCATTCTATGGTTCTATGAAATGAAGCCATTACTGTTTCATTGATTCAAAGAATGAATCAGGAAAGGAGCATCATCTTCACAGAATGGGATTCCCACCCAAAGTAACAGAACCAGGTGACTCACCGAAGCATTTTGAGCTCTTGAGCAGCCTTCAGAATTATCTCATGCTGTCTTTGGCTAAGGACCATCACTCCTCCCAAGGACTGGTCAGAGTCCAGGTTTGAATCTGCTCCCAGCATATCAGATGAATGTGAAGGAGGAGGAAGGGATGAATCTGAATGATCATCCAAAGACCGCAGTCTGTCTCCATCGTCTGGATACCACCTATCTGGCAACCGTTCCCTCTCCCAATCAGTCCTTTCAGGAAGGTAGTCTTGCTTGTCCCGCCATGAATCGTATCTCTCTGGATACTCTCGAACCCTCAGCTCCCCCCTGTCTCGGAGGTCTCTGTCATAATGATCTCTGTTCCTATCCTCCCTCCACCTGTCTTCACGGTATCTGTCCATTGGTGGAAGAGGTGGCAATGGTGGTAGAGGGGGAATATCCAGGTCACGATTCCCCATCTCTCTGTCATCCATAGGTCTCACATCCCAGTTTCTATCCCATTCTCTGTCTAAATCCTGATCATAAATATCTGAGGATCTTCCAGTCCTGTCTAGATCTCTCTCTAGTTCCCTTTCTCTTGGCCTTTTCCAGTCATCCCACCATGAATCTCGTCTGTCATGATCAGATGATAAAGGAGGTAATGGTGGTAGGGGAGATAGTGGAGGCAACGAATGGTGTGATTGCAACCTGTCATCTCTGTCGTACACATCTACCGAATCATCCTGATAATCAGCATTGTGGTCTCTCCAGTATCGTTCTCTTTCCCAGTCATCCAGTCCTTCGTGCTCCAAAGAAGGGTCATCCTGAGTATCTAAAGGAAATTCCTCCTGCATTCTATCATCTTCATGATCCCAAGAACCCCTGAGTGTCTCATCTCGATGGTATGGAGGCAAGCTGTCAGGATCATCTCCTAGGTGAATGGCTTTATCTACACTGCCTGTTTCAGATCTTCCTACTTCTCTCTCGCGGCTGCCTGGCCTCCTGATGGGACCCCTCTCCCGGCTACCTGCCCTCCTGACAGGGCCCCTCTCCCTGCTACCCGCCCTCCTGACAGGGCCCCTCTCCCTGCTACCTGCCCTCCTGACAGGGACTCTCTCCCTGCTGCCCGCCCGCCTGACGGGGCCCCTCTCCCGGCTAACAGCCCGCCGCATGGGCTCTCTCTCCCGGCTGCCCGCCCGGCCCCTCTCCCGGCTGCCGGTGCGCCCAGCTAGCTCTCGGTCTCGGCTAGAGAACACCCTCTCGTGGCTATCTGACCGTCCACCCACTCCCCTCTCTCGGCTGCCAGATCGTCCATCTGGCATCCTCTCCCTGCTACCTGACCGTCTATCTGGCATCCTTTCCCTGCTGCCTGCCCTCCTGAACATCCCCCTGCCACGGATGGATGCCTGCCTAGCCTGGCCTCTGCCTCTGTATACATAACCTCTGCCACGGCCATCGTCCATCCTGCCCATTCCCCAGCCATGGCCATCATCCATCCTGCCCATTCCCCAACCACCATCCATCCTTCCCATCCCTCTGCCACCATCCATTCTTCTCATCCCCCTTCCACGGCCCATTCCCCAGCCACGTCCATCTCCCTGCCCTCTGCCTCGGCCATCATCCAGTCTGCCTTGGCCTCTTCCTCTGTTTACTGGTCCCTTGCCTCTATCTTCATGCATAAATGGCCCTTTTCCTCGGCATTCTGGTCCAGGTAGGCCCTGGGTGCTATCTGGAGCAATCAACTCGCTATCTGGTGAATCCAAATCCTCATTTTCTGTTACGGGGGTTACTGCACCACCTGTTCTTGTAGCACCTGACTGCAAAGCTACAGGGTTACTAGAAAGGGATGCCGATTTCTGATTCTGAATAGGTGGAGTAGGGGCTTTGGGCTCTTCTACTTGCTGGTTAGGATCATGCGAACTCCATGTCCACTTTTTAGGAGGGTCTGAAATAGTTTCTTTAACTTCAGGTTTGGATGGTTCCTGTTGAGTGTTTGTCAGGTCCTCGTTATTTGTTTCAATGGGACCTGAACTCTGTGCATCAGGACTAGACTCTGTTCTGCTTACAGTTTGCTGATTATCAGCTACGTCTGTAAAAGGTTCTTTGTTTTCTGACTGTGAGTCTGTATGTGACTGCTGCTGTCCCATATGAGGCCTGGGCCCCCTCCACCGAGGGCCACTAGGTCGGGAACCATGTCCATGTGATGCATTTGGTGAAGTATAAAATTGTGCTGCTGGTCCTCGTGGGATAGTCCCCCATCTACTTGAAGACTGCCCATCTGCATTCTGTCGGTCAAAACGTGACCTGTAACCTTCTGAGCGCTGGGAGTCAAAGCGAGGTCCTCTCTGTCTTGAGCCTTCAAATTTGTCATATCCTCTCCCTCGAGGTCCATCAAATCTGTAGATGACACAATGGCAATTTTATTCAAATCAACACATTGGATTAAAATCCTCTAAGAGACAGTTTCACAACCCCACACATCCCAAAAATCACTTCTAGCTGATGAATCCTGCTGTGCCTTAGGAATAATTTCTACTGAACCAGTGCAGAAGCACAGAGACATGTTCTTCAATTCAATATTGTCCACTGAAGACCAGTTTAAGCCATATGCAGATTACGTAACCCTGCAGGGATATTTGATGTCAATATCTCAGGACTGAATTCTGACTGACAAAAAAATCTGACAAACTCACTTGAAAAAAAGCTTTCAACCTTTGTTTAACCAAAGTCTTGTTGCAATTAACAACTCTTGTTGAACTTTTGTTTTAGTAGTATGCAACAACCACACTCAAAGTACAGACGCTTTCAGAATGTGCAACAAACTGTGATACTGTCCCAGTTTCATGCAATATAATATGCTCATTTTGGAAGCAAAGAGAAGAGAAATAAATATGAAGATACAATTGTGAAGTCTATCAGAGTATGCAAGGATAGAAACAATTTAACAGAGCACTGTGCTTTGATTCAGTAGGCATCATAATCAACCCATCTTCATCTAATGACCAGATAAAACATTGGTTTTGCAACTTGGTATTGTGTCAAGTATGAAAGAAAAACAATCCAGAAAAAGAAAAGATTGTGGATTAAACCATATAGTAGGTATAAAAGCACATCAAAGACATAGAACACTGGCTCAGAATAGTTTTACATTAAGGCAGCAGGCCATCACCTGATGACATGAAGTTTTAAATTTGAACAAAACTGTATTCTACTGAAAGATAAAGACAGCAATCTTTTAAAATCAAGACCATTGTGACACAATGCAAAAGAAAACGTAGCAAAGAATCCTAATACTATGATCCTAAAGCTTAAATCTGCTTTTTTTTTTCCCTTTCTTTCTCATTTATGAGTCTCTAAATGCTAAGTAATGCTACCTGTGTAGAAAACTATTTGATCTGTACTTGAGGCAAGCACTGCTATCTAACAGCCGTTATAAAAAGTGCACTGAATAGGACAATCACATAGCTGCATAACTATCTCACACCAGAAGTACTACTGAACAGCTTTGAATTTTCATTTCTTTCTGCAATCAGTGTTGGATTACAAAGAGCACTTTTTCTTGTTTATAAAAATGAAACAGTTTCTGAACTGCCAGTAATGAACTATGTTGAGATATTCAACTGAATATATACCCTGAATACCTTCTGGAATGCCTACACGACACTGCTACCACATATAGCAATGTATTAAAAACAATCCTTCAATATTTTTTTGCTTTAGCTTTTCTTGTCTTCCAAATACCACATAGGAACCTCTTCTAGTTGAGGATGTCCCTGATTACTGCAGAGGGGGTTAAATTAGACGACCTTTAGAGGTCACTTCCAATCCAGACCATTCTATGATTCCATGAAATGTTGGGAATTCATATCACTTTTCATAGGAGGATCATTCTTTCAAGTTTGAGTTATCATCTCCAAACTAAATACACCAAATCAAATATTTACATCAGCTTTCCTATTTTCACGAAGGGGATATTATGCCTCTGGGAATGAAAAAGGTGCAATGTGCCCAAATATTGTTACCAGAAAAGAACAATCCATTCTGCTCTAGCTAATGCTCATGTGAATGGTATCTACCAATCCTTGGCTTTAATAAGATAAATACAGAGCATGGTGCATACAGATTAAAAGCAAAACCTCCACCAAGCAAGCACACTTCACATGACCTCAGGAAACTTCAAGACTTAGATGTATGTCTAATTTCTTACTATAGCACTGAAAGTCTTGCAGCTTGGAACATGTATAGATCACTCACAAACACATTCTTACCTAGGGCCTCTGGGGCCTTCAAAACGTGCTGATCTGGGAGGGTCTGGAAGCAGTCCACCTGACCTCACTGGTTTATCCTGCATTGTAGGTGCATGTGTGGAAGACACTGAAGAAGAGACTTTCAGTTCCCCACATGCTTGCTCAGATGAGCTAGAGACAGTTTGTTTACCAAGATGAGATTGAGACGTTCCATGGTCTGAAGACCCAAAGGATGAACTTACTGGAGAATGGTAAGATGAGTAGACAGTTGTACTAGGTATTTTTGGTGCATAGGTACCAGGGGTGGGAAGCAGAGCTGGCCTTGGTGTTTCAGTAGATTGACAGCTTTGAGAACTGGATCCCGAAGGGAGAGA
Source organism: Ramphastos sulfuratus (assembly GCA_013399055.1). NCBI lineage: Eukaryota > Metazoa > Chordata > Aves > Piciformes > Ramphastidae > Ramphastos > Ramphastos sulfuratus. The sequence goes on along the minus strand of WBNM01036010.1, from coordinate 32,905 downwards.
GGAATTTGATAACTGAGAAACAGAAGAGAGAGGAGGGGGGACCAGCGGAGGTGTAGTTGAAGGTAAAGTTGGGGGCATAATAGGAATGCCACCTTGACTGGTTTGAGAATATGGAACAAATGGAGGCGGCAGTGAAACATTTGCAGGATACTGGTTCTTCAGATTTTGGAGTGAGCTCACTTTCTCTTGCAGATGGGATTGAGTGACCTTCATCTGTTCATCCCATGCTTTCCACTGTTTCTCATACTCTTGAAGCTGGTCTTTGTGAGGGTAGGTTTGAAGCTGATGCTGCCACTGTTGGTTCATTGATCGCTCCCAATCTTTATGAAGCTGCTGGAACTGTTTTTGCTGGGCCTCGTAATGTCGCAGTTGCATCTCCACTGACATTGTCTGCAATGAGAAGACAAAAATAGCTCCAAAATGCCATCTTAGTTATTTTCAGAGACACATTGCGGTATCAGTTGCAATATCATGACTTCTGACAGGCCAAAGCTTGAAGAAAAACTACAGTGAAACAGAAGTAAACATCAACTGTGATGTCCACAGTCATTGTGACCACACATTGTGACTAGAGGACACATATAAAACACTGTTTTGCCCCCACCCCCCCTTTTTTTTAAACAGGACAGCTGAAGAAATCTCTTATCAAATGGCTCCAAGCTGTATTATTTGTGCATGCTACTAATGGCTACAGACCAAATCAGTCTCCATGCTTTCAATACATACAGTACATAGCTACCTCTCAAGGTTTCAGTTTCTGTTATTAACCCACTTAGAGCTGCTTCAGCTGCCAGCCCTTGTTTTTCTCTAAACCTTTGCCAGATATTCTTATTTGCACAATGAAGCTTCTTTCCAGGAGGTGCTGTCTTTCTTTATATGTAGATACAGGTCCTACTAGTTATGGCATGATCTTGTCTGAGACTTTCAGGGTTCGTAGCGAAGAGATTTTTTTTTAAACAAGCAGACAGCCCAAGCTACAAAGAAATGCTTAATGTACTAACTCCAGCAACCTTGGAAAATCTGAGTCAGCTCTAATACAGTAATTAACTTCTCGTTAAAAGCTTAAAGATTACAACACTGATATAATTATCCAAACTTGTTATTAAGACTTATTTCACCAAGTGAGTGAAAACCAGTGTGAGACACTGATTTTCTTATTACTTTAGTGGTTTCTTTTTGCCATCTAAGTTTACTACATCATTGTACGTATTTAGTTTTGTACTACAAAAACACACAGCTACCAAAATTATTCCATGTGTTCACCTGACTTTTTTTTCCTGAATTCCTTCTCTAGCAGTGAAACATTTAAAACTGAATAAATTCAATACTATGTTCAGCTTTGTTCCTGTACCAACCAGATGTTTGAAAAAATCTTATGATAGCTGTGAATTCTTATATTTCTCATCCTACTGAAGCTTCACTGCCATCCATCAATTCTTTTTTTCATTCTGAAGTTGGGTGACAGTAGGAAAAGGAGATATAGACTTCTACTCAAGCATGAAAAGTAGCTAGATAAATAAGCCAGTCATGAACAAATTATACAACTACTTGTTTTATCACAGACCACGAGGGCTAGGTCATCCAAGAAATATATCAGAAACTGTCTCAGTGTTTCACCTGTAAGTGTGGAGGCTGTTGCATAATCTGTTGATACTGCTGTACTATCTGCTGCAGCTGGGCATGCTTCTGCATTATCCTCTGATACTGAAATCCAACCCGCTGATGAGGATGCTGCTGCCATTGAGCTGCTGCTGCTTGCAATTGCTGCAATCTCAAATCTTCCTCAGGGTCATCAGGAGGTTCAATATTGAGCTACAGAAAAAGGCAAATAAATAAAAAGAAAGCTCCTTCTGTCAGAAGGAAAACACACTTGGGCACTACCCAGTTCACAGGAACTTTCTCAGTGTCTGTTACTTCATCACTCTCTTGTTCAGTGTTCTGACCACCCACAGCTTCTGGAAGGCTGATTTTTATTGAATTTATTCTTCACGTGAATAGTCTGATCTAAAAGTTAGGGTGATGGCAATTAGGGTGCTTCTACACACAGAGACTACTCACAGGAAAGAGATTAAAGCAGATCTGTTATCTGTTGCTCACAGCAGATACAAGATAATTGTGCTTTTTCATGATGAGGTAAGGTAATTGCAAGTGCCTTGTTACTGCCACTTGATAGGATATCCACACAATATAAGTTACAGTACAGCACATGCTGCAGGGTAATCTACCACCCTGACACAGAATCACAGAACTACTTTGTTTGGGGAAGACCCTGTGCAAAGTTCTTGGCTTTCAGACAAACTGTAACACAGTGAGAAGAGGAGCCAGAACTGACAAACTGCCAGAGAGGAACGAAGAAAGAGTGTTTTAAGGACTGCATTTCTCATTTACTGAGTACTTGATTTTGCACTTAGTATCACAAGACAAAGATGACAATGTTGGAGAAAGTGCAAACTGGTCAAGCTTGGACTCACTTGGTGCATATGTGGGTGACTATCTTCAGTCTACATATAAGGAGTGTATTTTAATTGGTGCAGCCTCAGAAAGTGCTATGATTACTGTATGATATCTAGTTAATGTTGTTACACAGTATACACAGAATATCAGTGTATAAGAACTTGGTGCCATTCTTTTCCTGTTCCTTTATCCCATCCAGCACAACAAATGGAGTGGCATCTCTTTACAAAGCCCACCTGAGTTTCAGTGGATGTAAGAGAAGACTCATCTTCTTTGGAAGCTGGAGGCAGGGATTCATTAAGTGGAGGAGGTTCAGACTGCTGAGCTGAAGCACTCATTTTCCCTTCTTCAGGCTTTTCTTTTTGCTCAGAGGAATCCTTCACTACTGGACCTTTCATTTGCTGCTGTCCCTGAGCATGGGCTTTTGCCCTTTGCTGCAGGCTAAGCAGGTGCTGCTGGTACCAGTATTGTTGCTGTTCCTACAACATACAGGAATTTTCTCAGACAGACTTTATAGGAAAAACATAGAAAGTAATTCATGAGAGTTACTGGAATCATACTCTAGAAAAGTTTTAAAATCTCTTTTGACAGAAAACTCGTTTCATCATCAACAGTATTGCAGTGGATGTCAGAAGACCAAATCAAAATTCAGAAACCATGATGTGAGGCACAGCATCCACAGCAGAATTTCTTTCTTACCTCAAAGAGCTTACAAAAAGAACAAAAATGAAAAGCAGAAATATGGCCAGTAATAAACCAGATTACTACAGCCAGGTGAGAAGTACCATGCTTCTTATTTGTAGTGCTTTTTACTTCTAACAATTATAGGTACTTATAAGGGAAAATGGAGGACAAGTCTGAATAAGGGAGAAGTAAAGGAGAAAAGAACACAAATGGAGAACACAGGCATCGAGCAGAGTGAAAACAGCAGGTGAGAAATTGTGGAGACATCTGAATAAAGACTGTGCAAAGGAAAAAGAACACTCAGATCCAGCATATCCTGAGGATTATCCATCATCAAAATTCTCATTAATTCATTCAACATATGGTTGTGCCCCAAAAATTATCCATTTAAGAAGTGATCGAGCATTCATTTTTAAACATTTCAGGCTAGAATTAGAGTACTCCGGGCAGATGACAGTAGCTTCAAAGCACTGTCAGCTGCCACAAATAAAGAACAAGAGAGTAAAGATAAGCATCTCAACACTCTAGTGGTGCATCTTAGAGACCTGCATAGGAACTGACAGCTCTGTATCTCTTCCAATACAAGAAATACCAGGAATCAAATCAGACTAGCAGGACACAGATATAAAGCACAGGGAGGCAGCTCTTCACCTGACATGGCTTTGTACTACCAAAGTACCTGCCAGAGACTACTGCAAGGACTAAAATTTCATGGATTCAAGATGCAGCTCCATAAACTCGTATAATAAAAATCTATGGATTTAAAAAATAAAGATACCAGTTGCAGTTAAGGCAGCTCCTGCATTTTAGAGAAGTGTTGCTATATACCTGATTTTTAAGTTATTCTCAGTAGCCTCTGTCAGACAGAATGATAAAATGCTGTACCTTTGGTCTGACTTAGTGCATCCATTCTCGTGCTCTTGTGTCAGCTTCACTAGTTCTGAGAATTTGTGCCTGCCCTACATCTTTCACGTACTCTGTTCCCCTCTTCCACCCAAGCATGCACAGTAAAGACACCTAAATAAAACCCTCTCAGAGAAACTAATTCAAAAGATGCACGTGTTTGAAAACGTGTGACAGCAACAAATTGGTGAGGTGTCACCTGATGAGATTTCTCAAAACTGAACCATTTTCTCTACCTTAAAACAGGTTTAAAAGATGTGCAGGCTTCTTCCAAAAGATGACCTCATACTCAAATCAGAAATGAAGTTTTCTATCAGTAGCAATCCACAAGACAATGAAACACTGAGCTGTATTTTTTAAGAAGTACTTGTTTAAAACTGTAATGTGGAGATGAGGTCAATGAAAGGAGAGGCTATGCTTCTTGGACTTTTTGTTGACCCTGCAATAATTCCTGCCAAGAATCTCTGTAACAAGAATATGACTCGGAAGAGCTGTCACGGCTTTGGATGTGCATTCATACTCCAGCACAGAGTCTCAGAAACCTTCAACAACATGCTGCCATGAATTTAACACCAGGGAGGAGTACACGTCCCCAGCTATACAAAAGCTGTCCGAGTTCTCTCTTTCAAAAGGCATTAGAAGGTGATTGACCATGATGGTGCTGGATGCAGTGCTTGGTGAACACCTGTTCTATTGCCACAAAATTGTTGTCTCTACGGATCCATTTTGTCTCCTCCCTATTCTACCAACTGGACAAAGAGCTAAAGCCCATAATATGAACAGAGCTCTGACAATATCCTGTCACCTGTTTCTTTACAGTAGATGAAGTCAGTGACACACATATCATAGGTTCAATCTGAAAAATGACAGAAAGGTGGAAAGGTAGGTTTCTACAGCTTAGTCTGAGCAAAACAGAAGTGCTAGGGTAGAAAATTCTTGACAGCAAAAAGCTGAGTTTAAATGTTTATCTCTACATGATGACTGCCATTCTTCAAGTCCAATTACAATCCTTAAGCCTAAAGAACAGACCAGCATCAAAAGACTGTTGCATTGTACTGCACTGAAACCAGCCCTATCAGCTCCTGACCACAGGACATATCACCAAAAACATTAATGAGGAGCCCACACCAAAAGACTACTTCAAAGTAAATTTAGGTGATCCTCAGCCATAACATATTGCCTATTTACTGAATAGGCAGTAACTGCCTATTCAGGCAGTTCAGTTCTTTTCTGGTAAAGGTAGGCAAAGAATGGTTTAGTATCCTTTAAAAAAAACAAAGGGAGGGACATGATATTTAAGGTAGCTTTAAGAGATGTAGACAAAGTGACATGATAGTTAAGGTAGCTTTAAGAGATGTAGATAAATGCATATTTATGGATGCAGATTCACCCAAACATTTGTTTACTACTGTAAATAAACAGCAGCATACAGTATCCAAATGTCAGACAGAACACTAATGAAATACCATGGGTATTTTAGCAGGACTTGACAAAAAATACATCTGATCATAGAGAAACACAAATATCCAACAATTCAATCCAACTACACATCCACACAGGAAACTAGGCTAAATGAACAATATTGTTAAGGCAAAGAGTATTTTGAGACAGAAATGGGAAATAATAAAACACTAACTCACAGCAGATTCCCTAATATTATCTATGTTAAAAGAAAAACACTGCTCTGTCTGGCTGCAGCCACTGTTACTGTGGGATGGGAACAGAAAAAATTGTTTTCAGTTCCCAGTTTAAAGAAGAGAAGGCTCTGAGGGGGACCTTATAGCTGCCTTGCAATTCCTGAAGAGATCCTAAAGGAAGGCTGAAGAGAGACTTTTCATAAGGATGTCTAGCAATAAGACAAGGGGAAATGGTTTTAAGCTGAGGGAGAGTAGGTTTAGACTGGATCTTAGGAAGAAGTTATTCAGTATGAAGGTGGTGAGACTCTCGAATAGGCTGCCCAGGGAGGTTAGGGATGCCTCCACACTGTGGGTGTTCAAGGTCAGGTTGAGCAGCCAGGTCTAGTTGAGAGGCATCCCTGCCAAGGCAGGGAGGCTGGAGTAGATGGATCTCTAAGGTCCATTTCAACTTAAGCCATGATTCTATTGTGTAAGAACTTGCTGCTCCAAATTCCAATTCATTTTACAGTTGAAAACCATATCAATCTGTTGTAACGGATTTATGACCGAAGTACCATATTCCTTTTGAAGGAACACCGAACTGTGCATGACAGTAAACGAAACTACTCAAGACAGAATTTGTTTGTATAAGCAACTGCAGACTAGACAAAGTGAACTTCAGCAGTATTCCACTGCATCTATGGGTGCACCACAACAATGCCCTACCTGCACCTTTCCTGAAAATGAGACAGTGATTGAGGAACAACTAACATTAATGAAATTTGAGGCTACATAATGGGGGAAGAATTACAGCATATTGTTTGATCTTGAGTTCAACAATTTAAGAAGTCAGCAGGCAGCCTCAATATCAAATTAACACCACCTTCTATACCTGTTTTTTCAAGGTTTTCATTTTGTCATTAGAAGATTTAATGACTCTCATTGCTATTAGTGTAAAAGATCAGCTAGTACTGTCCAAAACCTTTGGACAATTAAATTCACGACCTGAAAGCACCCCTTGCTAGGCAATAATTAGTTCTATGATACAAACTTAGAAATGAGACATTCCCAAACATATTCGGGTGTCAGTATGAAATTTTAATGGATACAATTAAAAAAGTATCCTGACAATTAACTAAATCAGTATCAGACAAGAGGTTCGTAAACTTAGTTTCAAAGAATTCCAAGATCAATTTGCCAAAACCAGACATGTTTCAAACTCAAAGTTTGAAAGTCAGCTCAAAGCATGCACTTCAACTTTGTTCTCTCACTTGGATCTCTATAAGCCAACTCTAAACCCACGCACAAACCTCACTGACTCTGACTGAGGACCAAAACACGTCTGTTTCTATGCATGCTTAACCTTAGCCACGGGGTTGTCCTTAACTTATGAATGGTCACATCAAGTTCACTGGAACTGCTGCATTTAGGAAGTGAAATGTGAACATTTTGCAGGCACTATGGCTCTAGCATACATATAAAAAGCATTCAGAATATTTTTAACCTCAAACCCATTTCAGATCATTTCCCTCCAATGTTCCATACAATTTTCTATTGGAAGATCAAGCCCCTGTAGCACAAAACATAAGTAAGTCCAAATAAAGGGTTACTATGTAGAACTATAGAATGGTTTATGTTGGAAGGGACCTTAAAGATCATCTATTTGGAACCCCCATGCCATGGCCAGGGACACCTTCCAATAGACCAGGTTCCAAAGGTCCCATCCAACCTGGTCTTGGACACTTCCAGGGAGGGGGCATCCAAAACTTGCCTGGGCAATCTGTTCCAGTGCCTCACCACCTTCACTGTAAAGAGTTTCCTCCTAATATCCAGTCTAAACCTACCCTATTCCACCTTAAAGCCATCACCCCTCATCCTATCACTACAAGGCCTTATAAAAAGGCCCCTTCAGGTACTGGAAGGCTGCACTGTGACAGAACCACTTTTGCAGTTTTAACTATATGTGTAGTAAGATTAAAAGTCACAATTCTACACTGCTCAGACAAGTGGAATGATCTCATGAGAAGAGTAAATGAAGACATCAATGGAGACAAAAGGCACTCATCCTGCAACGTGCAATAAGCAAGCAGACTGTTGCACCTCACAAAAGGCTGAAGTCAACACAGGTTCGATGCTGTACTTTGGAAAACAATTCTCCCAAGACCAACAAACCCTCCAAGAAAATTAAATTCAGCCAACAGATAGGCTATTCCCTAAACAACTCGTTTCTCTTGAAAAAAGATTTGTTACATCCCCAAATCACCACTGGCTAAAGAAGCAACTTGCAGAGCCTTGCCTGAGCTGTGCCATTCTCAGACTTACAAAGGTTGCATCCAACCCCTTTGAGCTTTATGCACAATCAGCGAGTTTAACACGGAGACCTCTGCGACACCCGTAGCGGCCAGCTGTTCTTCACACCACCACTGTCCCGGTGACTCCCTGCTGCTAGCCGGGGCCACAGGGCCGAGAACGGAGGTGGCAGTGCCTTACCTGGGGAGTCATGGTGGAGGGGTCCGGCTGCTCGGTGCCGCTCGCCTCCTTGGCGGCACCCTGCGCGGCCTCCGGCTGGGCAGCAGTAGGCAGGGGCAAGGACGGCTGCGGCGGGGGGAAATGGGTCTGCGATGGCTTGACCGGGGGAGGGATGGAGGTGGCCAGGCCGGGCTGTGCTGTCTGGGAAGGGGAAGACTGGGAGGAGAGCAGGTAGGGCTGAGGGTGTGCCATGTAGCTCTGGGCAGGGGGAGGCAGGTAAGGCTGGGAAGCGGTGGCCGGCGGAGGCTCCAGGTAGGAGGGTGGAGGCTCGGAGTAGGAGGGGGGCGGCTGGGAGGCCTGCGCCCGGGTCAAATAGGGCTGGAGAGGAGGAGACTGGGCTGGGGGCGGCTGGGTTGGGGGTAGGTACGGCTCCGTCTGAGGGGGCGGCAGGTAGGCCTGGGCTGGGGGCAGGTAGGCCTGGGCGGCCGGCTGTGGGGACTGCGGCGGCGAGGACAGCTCCATGTCCATGGGTACCGGCGAGGACGGTACCGGCTCACCCCAGTCGCCGTGACCACCCGGCGGCTCCTGGCCATCGCGATCCCGGGCGCCGGGCGGTTTGCGGGTTGGTGGCGGCGGCTCTCGGTGGGCGAACTGCTTCTGGTAGCTGCGGACTGGCGGCGGCACGGGCGGAGGCGGCTGCTGCCAGTCGGTGAAGGAGCCCGGCAGCGGCGGCGGCGGCAGCCCCGGAGGGGGTGGCCCCGGCGGCGGCGGCGGCCCCAAGAGAACGGACTGTAGCTGCTTCTGGTGCATCTGCTGGAGCTGCTGCAGCTGCGCCAGATGCTGCTCCTGCAGGCTCAGGAATCCCGAGGTACCGGCGGGCGGCGGCGGCGGCGGCGGGGCGGGCCCCGGCGGCGGGTAGCTGGGCATCGGCATCGGTGGGACGGCGGGAGGCGGCACGCTGGGGGGAGGGATAGGCAGCGGCGGAGGTGGAATGGAGGTGGGCGGCGGCGGGTAGTGCCCCGCCGCCCCATACAAGCCCCAGGCCGGATACATGGCGGGGCTGCAGCGGCGGGAGCGGAACGCAAAGCCTCGGCAGGCCGCGGCGGCGGCGGCGGCGCATGCGGCCCACGGCGCCTGCGCAAGGAAGTGCCCCGCCCTCCCAGGCAGTAGAGCACGAATGGAGCGCTAGAGCGTTGAGAGGGTCTCCTTGCCGGGGCCCGGCTCCGGCAGCGCGCCGCCTAGCGGGCAGTTGATTCACTGCGGAAAGGAGGACACGAAGTCAGCGGTTGAGCTCGTAGAGAGGAGCGGAGACGAGCCTAGAGCGCCGCTCGCCCGCCCCGGGTCGGCTCGAAAAAGAGACGACAGGAGGGAGCTAGAGGGAACCTAAGCGTGGAATTCCGCATTGCGTAGTGACAACGAGCAGGCGGGTGTCGCTAAGTCCTGCCGCGAGCCCACAGGCAAGGCTTGTGTATGGTTAATCTGGCCCCGGCGGCTTCCCGCAGGCCGCGGTGCTGCCGAGGCGGAGATGCCGGTGACCTCGATTACTCTAGGGCGGCGGCAGCTATGTTCCCGTGCCTGCTAGGACGTTACTGTCAGGGCCGCTGCCGCCGCCTGGCGGTAGCGGCTCCGGCCCACAGCGGGTATCGCCGCGGTGCTTCAGCCCTACGCAGCGACGACAAACTCGGTGTTGGCGAGGTGCGATGGCAGCGCTCATCAATCGCCGCAGTGACTGACGGACTGCGTGAGTGCAGGCAGAAACACAGCTGAGCTGAGCCTCGGGAAAGACGTATGAGTACAGAGAAATGTTGCGGCTCGGTTAACGAGATCACGGAGTCCCTGCTCGGCGACAGGGGCTGTGCTGGGTGATCCCTGCCCTGGAACGGTTTTGTCTTCAGTGAATGCACTAGTGCTAAACCCAAGAGATGAAAATGAGAATGGAAAAGCAGATGTGTGCCATTGACTCCGCCATCACAGAAACAACTGCACAGAGCCAGGAAATTGTTTTTCTTGTGTTTCTTCCCACACTGAACGGTAGGGGTTGGAAGTGACCTCTGGAGATCTGAGTTAAATATACAGATACGCCCTTCAGCCACTTAGCAGACCTATGCAAAGTGCTGGGCTCCCGTTGTAGAGAGGACAGGAGGGCTTGAGTGTGTGTGAAATCTAGTAGGTGGACAAGGCAGCCTAGTGGCTGCTGTTCTGGTCAGCAGTGCACCAGCATTGTGGTGTCTCACTACTTGCCCTGATTGGCAAATACAGAAAACCTGAGCCGTTTTTGATATCTTAAGTTTATGGCTGGTNGAGGTGTTCAAGGCCAGGCTGGAGGAGGCCTTGAGTGACCTGTACTAGTGGGAGGTGTCCCTGCCTATGGCAGGGGATTGGAACTAGATGATCTTTGAGGTCCCTTTCAACCTTACCATTCTATGATTCTATTAGATGTAAATCTTTAAGAAAACTATCTTAATTAATTTAATACACATAGAAGTGTCTTTTCAATCCTTTAGTATCCTGGTTTTGTCATCTAGAGGTGATCATTGACCCATTCTAGGGTGGTAGTTATTTAAAATTTCTCTTGCAGTGAATATAGCTTAGATGGCTTTTGCACTTTTAGCCCCCCACATCCTCCACATTGCATATATACTTAATATTTATCTCTCTGAGCTTTTTGGGCCAGTTTACTAAACTTTCCAAAGTCTGTCCTTTCAAAATAATTCACTCAAAAGTGAGTTGTCTTGCAATGTTACTCAAGGTTATCTCCTGCAGTCTCTCCCAATATTCTTGGTTTGCTGTGGTTACTCAACTAACAGATTTCTTCACAATATTCCCTTATGAAAAGGTACACATGCTCAGCCATGTCAGTAGCAATTGTTTTCCAGCCCACAAGTATTACTTCCAACTTACTTGACAGATGTTTGTGTCAATACTCAAATCTGGCCTGGGCAGCACTGGAGTTGACTCCTGCCAGCCGATATTTGCCTGTACCAAATGTTACCTTGTCCTAAACCAACCCTGCTAAATCTACATTATGCCTTCTTAATTCTTTTACAGTCTGTAACATTAAAGTATGTTGTCATGCTAATTTTATTTTTGTAATAGTTCAGGCTTTTCCTGCATTGGGTGGTAATGCTGCATCAATCTTGGATCATCTGGTGGCCCACAGAAAGAAGTAGACATTATTTCCTTACATCCTTTGTGTAACTTCAGACTTTTTTAGTGGCTTTTCTGACTGTTCTCCATATTCTGAAGCTATGGAAATTGGCTAAAGCAACAAACAGGATGTCAGGGGGAGGCAGCATTCCCTAGTTACTGAGAAACATTGCGGGCATCTGATATCTAAAGTCATGCACAGGTGTAAAATATGCCATGGATCAGGAAGGATTTTCCCTTCTGGTCTGGACCGGTGAAGAGTTCTGCACTGATAGGAATATCAAAGCATTCTTGCTTACCAAACTCCTTCCTGCCATTATGATCCTTCCCCTTTTGACATACTGTAAATTCAATCTGAGATTAGGATTCCATGGTCTTCATGAATGGTGTGCACCAGTGTCTGTTCTGCAGGTTCCCTGGGACAGCAGGGGAAGGAGTTGATGACCCAGGTGGTCCTTTCTCATCCTGTTTCTCTTCTCACTAGGCTCTTTGAATTGACACCCAACTTTTTTTGACTTGCCAATTATACTCAATTAATGAAAATCTCCTGATTGGTTTGCTCACTGTCAGTACTTTCTCCCAGCTGCTCATTCTCCATCTTAACATTTCTTCAGCAATTGCCTTATGCCTATTCCAGGTTCTTCCTCCTTTTACTAAAACAAGTTAGGTTACAAGGAATGTTAATTTAAGGAGTAAGAGACTTAAGTAAATGGCCACATTTGCTTTGATTCTTACCCACAGTTCATGCTACATACATATATTTTCACTAAGTCCCTCTAATAAGCTGGCAGGCAGACATCCCCCAAATTCATTGTGTGGATGTGCCTTTGACCTCCAGTGCCAGAAAGGCTTCTATTAAATATTACCATGAATGTCCTTTTGTTTCTTCTCAGGTCTCCCACTTAGGTTAACTCAAGTGAAGTTACTTGCACAGGTACAATTCTAGTTAACTCAAAGAAGTCTTTCAAAACTAGAATTACTCTGAAAAAGAAAGTTATACATGTCCAATCTTACAACTGTTTCTTAGTCCCCCTTTGACTAAACATGGCCTTTCAGCATTCCTAATGGTACTTAAATATTTAGCTTAAAGAAATGTGACTTGGATTGAGAGAAGAAAATCAAGGATGTTATTTTCTAAATGCACAATTTTACACAGTGTAAAATCTCAGGGTTGTTGACTACCCTCCTCTAGACTGAAGGTGAAGAAAATAAACTTTGATGGCTTGGAAAGGGCAATGTTTTCAAAGTGTCAGTATGCTGTGATTTCAAGGATGAGTTTAGTGGGTGAGCCTGCGGCAACCAGAGAGATAGTATGAGGGGTAGGTCTGATGTATTCCCAAAGTTTTCTGCAGGATCTGTAGAGGCAGGGTGCTAGCAAAGTTAGCAGCACACCACAGCATTTTCCAGGGGCAGGAAATGATTAGCAAAGGAGAGGTATTACCTTCACTCTATGCTGTCCACCACACAGACAGATAAGCTCAGCTATTCTTTGCAGCCAGACAAGTGTAATACACCACAGGAGAAAAGCTCTAATAGAGTTTGGAAATTTTCTTAATTATACTAGGAATATGAAATTTCAGTTTCCCCCTTTACTTCAGTATTTTGGCTATAAAGCACTCTGGCACATTGGTTCCTTGTGACCCTCATATTCTCTCTTACCTCTCAGTCTTAAGACCATTCTCCTCATCACAGAGCAGATGAGAAGAGCAAACTATATTGCTAAAAGTCAAAGACTAATGTAGAAGATAGGAGAATGTGATTACAGCTCTGAATTTGTTTCCCTATACTTGTCAGTTTTCCTTTCCTCTGACCACTTCCTTCCCTTCAGCACATGATCTGTGAGAGTCATGATCCACAGACATTGCTCTGATTCCCCCTCCCCCTCCCAGCTCACATTAATACCTTTCCCAGTTTGGCATCTTCCTGTCACTGATCTCTTCCTCTTCTTCCCTCACACAAAAGGGATGAGGCTTTGAGATGCATAGTTGCAAATCTTTCCCAACTCAACCCTGCCCTCCTGCCACCATTCTGTATATAAGCAAAAGGTCTGGGCTGCCAGCTAACCCAGTGCAGACAAAGGAATCTGAGCACAACACTTATGGGAGCTTCATTCACTGTACAGCTGAATACACGTCCTTCAGTTCCAAATTAAAATCTTCCAGACCACTGGGCCACAGAAGGCACATCAACTGGCACAGATTTGATGGTTTTTCTTCAGAACATGGATTCCAGTTCCCTCACGCCTCCCTCTTCCAGGTGTGGAAGAGTTTCCCAGAGGAATACTTGCCCTGCTGCAGATGCAGCAGTAAGAAACTTCTAAAATTTCTGTGGTTTCATTCTCAGTCAGAGCTGGATCACCAATATTTAATTCAGAGTGATGAAATTACTTTTTACAACAATTCCAGTAAAAAGGGAGTGAGGCATGTTCTGGGCACTGTCATCCTTTCTTTACCTATAGCTTTGAGAAGCATATGGGAATCAGGCCAACTCACAACAAGGATGAATAAGAAGACTCTTCCAAGTATCTTTTTCTTAGAAGATCACGGACATGAAGTCAGTCCATGTCACCCACAGTCCTATGAGCAGAGGGTTGGAACCAGAAGGACCCTTACCCTGGCTTGGAGTCCTGATGTGGATGGCTTGGCTGAACAGGTTAGAATCGAGGAGCTCCATAATCATCTGGCATCCTCTCAATATTGTATCTGGAAACAGAGGGAAAACCAATGAAGACAACACGCTCCACATTGATCCCCTCCCCATTCAGCAACAGGCTTAGAGGCAGACTGAACAGCAACAAGCTTAGTTTTATTTCTATCCCCAGCTCAGGTCTCCAAGAAGAAAACTATTACTTCTGAAAGTGAAAAGCCTTCGTAAGGTTGCTGCCATCTTTCACCTTAAACTCACAAATTTGGCATCTCAAAAAACTCACTGCCTCCAGAGAAGGAAAATAATGGTGGCTTTGTAAGAGCTGTCATAGGATTTAAGAGCAGGCCATGACAGAGAATAAAACTTTGACCATTCACCTTATGATTCATGGCCACTGTGAATAAAGGGCAAGTATGTTTTGAGAGAAAAATCTTCTGAGCCACATTCTATTTACAAGAAGAGCTAAGATTTTACATATTTAATCAACTTCCTCATTCCTGGTGCACTGGCTTGGTTTTGAGATAAGAAGCAAATTCAATCTCTTAGCTGAGGGTACACAAAGATTCCAAACAGAATGACTCTTTTCCTTGACAACCTGTAGAATGTATTTGCTTGGTAGTCCTGCTGCTGGCAAGCAAAACCAAAACAGTGGCCTCAAGGAAGTTAGTTTTGCAAGTGAAAGCAAGTGAACTTGTAGACTGCAATAGAAGTGAGTCTGCAACCAATCTATTCCCAGCAGCAGCTGTACATCTACTTTGGTGTTAACACTCGTCCCTTTGCTGCAACCTGCACTAGAGACAATGCAGGAGAGAAATATGTCATGACAGAGTCCCTGTCAGACAAGGACTGTACCAAGCAGTGTTCCTCCCTGTCAGAGGTCCCTTACCTGTGCCTGGAAATATACATTATAGGCACTCCTGGGATTTTTCGTATTCTCCGCTTGAGCTCTTTATCCACTGTTGCCACAATGTAACATTTGTGCTGCAAAAAAAGAGACCAGTCAGATTCAATACCAGTGAACCCCTCCAGAAGGAGACAAAGCTGAGCAAAAGCTTCTTACTCAGTGACTTCGTTCAACACAAGAGGGCTACAAGTCCTTAGTAAGCCACTACTAGAATCTGTGCAGAATTTCACAGCAGACTAGTAACATACTTTTGCTAATCAAGATGGACTCATAGAATTATCCAAAGTCTGTCCAGCCTTCCCTGCTGATAGGTTTCCCATACTAAATGCTTCTTGAGGCTGTCCTACACAAGAATGCTCAGTAAAGACTATACCTTACTTCAAACAAAGTGCTAGGGACTGAAACTGCGCCTTAGTGAGATTTTACAGTTACTTTGGGAGAAATTTCAGTCATCAGTAACTAGGAGAGCTCAAGGATTTTTAGCATGTTAGCACAGTATAGAAAATTTCTAAACCATAAATACCTGAGTGACTCTCTGCACCAAGCAGTCATCTGCATAGGTTCCTTTGTGCATACAAGGCAAGCGTTCAAACCGAGGGTCCTTGGCAATTCTGTGGGAACACATGAGGGAGCATGGCAGCAATCAGACCAGAGCATATAGAGACACAGAAGGGAGAAACAAGCAATGCCCTCTTCTGTGACATACAGCCTGTTATTCTTAAGGCAAGGGCTGAAGGGATGGAGTGAATGACATAGAACAATCAACTGAAATAAGAAACAAGCAACAAAATTGCAAATGTCTTGCTAATTACTACAGGTTAAGTATTCCTTAGCATTTCTCGCTTACAGTCAAGGTCCCTAAAATGTTTCTCTCTTGCCTAACAAAATCATTTGAAACACATTATCTGTGGGAAGAACTAAAAGTTCTAGTATCTGATCCTTCCTACCAGGCATCTCGGAATACTTCACTTCCTCTCTGAAGGGGAACATCAAAGTTGTTTAGGGGATGCACTTGGATACCTTACAACAAGCCCAAATAAAAAGAACAATAATCCATCTGTCTGGAGAGCACAGACTACATTGAACTAGTTTTGTACAGATCACACAATAACCTGTCTTCAGATTATCAGTATGTGCTACCTACTCATGCAGGAATGAGACATGGCTGAAAGATTCCATAAGACTATTCCAGTACTGATTTTTAGAAATTTCTATAATTATATGTACATATACATATACACACTAACAGGAGGAACTGTTATTTTGAAGGTCTTACAAAGAAAGATCTAGAGATTGTTCACTCAGTTAAAAAAATAATAATTATAAAAATTAATTAAAAATAATACAAATTAATAATTAATAACAAATTAAACATAATAATAAGCCATTGTATTAATTTCCTACAGCCAGAGAAATAAAACCAACTAAAGGGCTCTGCAACAACCTAATCACTAATGCAAAAGCACTATTGTGGAAAGTGTTTTTAATTTATTTCTATTAAAACACTGAGCTCTAGAAATGGAGAAAATCCTGCACCTACCTTAATGCCACGCGGTACTTTTGTCCTAACTTCTCAATTTCACCCATTACACAATCTGTGATACATGGAATACCTATGTGCAAAAAACCCCACAACCCTCTATTAAAACAAAGCAGGATTTCTTCTGACTCCTACAATCTGCCCACATGCCCAAGAACTATCATGGAACTCTTTAACATATTAGTCAGAGTTTTAAATTTATGAGAACTGGTAAGGTTGCAAAGTAATGAAACATACGGGCAACGAATTTGACCATGCCTGGGCAATTTTAGATTTTTTAGGTTACCTTTGTTGAGATTAGATTTAAGACCACTGTCTGACTGAAAACAGTGACAGTTCCAGGTTTTCCGGCTGCAAACAATGACCTCGATGATTACAGCACATATCCTTTTTTGAAGATTTCTGTTATCCTCAGATAGTGGTACAGGCTGATAAAGCATGTCATGGCACTATGTGGTCTAGGTGAAGCTGCAAGTGATGCCAGATACTCACACTTGGCATAAAGACAGTCCATCATTGACTGAACTAGGTCCAGCTTAGCCTTGATGGAGAAGTTGATGAAATTAGTGTCAACCAGGATGTGATAAGGAGGCCCCAGCTGCGTATTATACTGGAAGAACAAGCAAGAGGGATGCTGGGGGCTGCCGGGAAGACAAAATTCAAGTCGGTTAATTACATACGAAGTATCCAATTTGCACTGAATGAAAGGGTGTCAAGGAGAACTAACACAAAGCAGCGAGGGATGGTGACTTGTTAGGCCTCCCGCCGCCTCCCAGGCCAAATCCTTAGGGTCGCCATTTCCTACTCTTGACAGTTTTGCTCATAAAAGCCCTTGGTGGTGGGGTGTAGCGTGAGCGGCCGGCCGGCCCTCCCTCCCCAGAGCGCCGGCAGCACTTACACCTCCCGCTCCTTGATGGCGCTCGGGTCCTCCTTCTTCTTTGCGGGGGCTTTCTTCCGTTCCTTCTCGTTACTAAAAGGAAACACAGGCACTCATGGGCGGCAGGGAAGGGCGGCCAGCGGTGGAGGACCTGGGCCGGGATCTCCTCCCGAACGGGCCACGGGGACAGCCGCAGCCACACTCACATGCGCTGGTCCCGGAGGCTGATCATCCGCTTCATGACCGCGTACTTCCGCGCCTTCTTCTGCTTCCCCTGCAAAGAGACCAATGCCAACCAGCCGTGAAGCAGGCAGAGATTGCGATGTCCCCCCACCCTCCGGCCCGCGCCCGGCTCACCATGCTGCCCTCGTCACAGTCGCCGCTGCTACTTCCGGTGCCGCCACGACGCGTCACTGAACCACGCCAGGCAGGTCTGGGATGGCGTCACTTCCGGCCGCTAGCCCGGGACAGTCGGAGCCGGCGATTGTCGCGCGCGGAGGCGGGCCCGGCGTTACGGTCGCTACCAGAGCCCCGGGTAACGGAACTCCTCGCCCTCTCTTGCGCCTCGGGGCATGGAGAGGGTGGGTACCTGCGGTGAGGAAGGGAAGCTTCTGGGATAGCGCAGCTGCAGGCGCAGCCCGGGCGCCCCGCAGTACTCAGACATCCACCCAGGGTGATGCCCCGCCTCGCTCGGTCGCGGGTGGCAGCGGGAGGTCTGCAGCTGGCCCCGTTGCCAGCCCAGAGCGCCCGTGCTGGGGAACGCCCTGCCGTTGCCCTTGGCAGGCCCAGTGCTACCGCAGCGGGGGTAGGTGGCCGCACCGGGACGCCCGCGGCGAGGTCTCGGTGAGCGGGAAGGGCTAGTTCTGCCTGCCCCACGGCGGGAAGCGCGGCGTCCTCCAGCTTCCGTTTTTGTTCTAGCCTTGGCGTTTGGGCGGCGGTGTGGATTTGCCGGTGGAAGGTCGGGTGGGCTGGGCGGGTTGGCATCTGCGGAAGAACCGCGCAGTTTGGTGGCCCCGCCGAGCCACGGCAGGTGCCTGCTGGCGGGGGCGGGGGGAACCACAGCCAACCGATCGTCCTCCTTCCCCCGATTTTCTATTCTCTAGGGATGAGAGGTTACGGAGGTGTTCAGCCTTCTTTCCTAAGCATGCTGGGCTAGTGTCTTTCGAAGAACTAAGGTATGCTGGCTTTGCTCATGAGCTCCATGAAAAGCCGGCAGGTTGCCGCTGTCTGTAGATCTTACCAACACTTGTGACCTGTAATCTTAGCAAGTGAGCATCATTGCAACAGCGCTTTTTTCACTGGTCGTAATGGTCTGACCCCAAATACCTTTATTACGTGTGTGAAGAAATGTTCTCCAAATTCTCAGACTAGTTCCAGGCACTTGAATCTTATTATCCTGTGCAGGAACGTGTGAGAGAGAGACCTCCCTATTGTAACCTTCCTCGTGCAAGCTTCTGGGCTTAGTGAGAATTCATAGCTGTTGGTATCTTCCAAGTGCAACTGGTTTTGTCTGATGTGCTGGTCAGAAGGAGCAGCTGTGCATCCAGTGAGGAATTATGCAGGAGTTTATTCCTGAAGCACAGGCCTCAGTGGAAGATTGGACTGGTAGGAGAACTGAGTTCTTATGGGAAACCATGGCTGAGCTTTCTGCCTCTGTGCTTGTGCCAGGCTTCATTGTTGGTTGAGGAAACACAGTTGGTGAAGCTCCCCTGACACTGCTTAAGTAGACCTGAGTGGTTTGGGTGAAGGAAAGAATTGAGAAGGAGGGGAGTGATTTACTTTCCTCATGGGTGTATAAGGTGTCAAGCGACCGAATGTTATTCTGGCTTGGGAAGCAGGTCTGGTGTCAAGATGAGACTGGCCTGAATGTTGCTGTCTAGCTAGCTCACTGTGTTTGAGAAGGGTGGAGCTGACAGCCCTGGTGGTGCTTCAGTTTTGATGAAAAGTCCTTAGACTTAGATAGTTGGCAGAAGTCTCACTGATTTTTGATGTTTTGTTTCATTTTCCAATTGCTGCTATTTTATTTGTCTTGTGTGTAAATGCATATGACATTCCAGCCCTAATGACAGAATGACAGAGCCTGGAGAGTGCTCAGCACCTTTTGCACTGACTCTTCAACATGGGCAGTCTTGTTGGTTGGCTTGTGAAAGCTTTACTTAGTATGAGAAAATACTGCACTCTTCCACTCAAAATTGTCATCCTGTGTGTGGTGTGAGACAGGCCACTGACAGTGGACATTTGTGCACATGGATCAAGTGGATGCTCTGCAGAGAGATGAAGGAACCCCTTCATCTCAGTTGGATGAGGTAGCATCAAGCTGCAGAAACGTATTTAGCTCATCTTTATTCTTAATTTTGGAACTTGTCAAGGAAGAGAAGAAAGGAAGTTAAATTTATCAGTGCAACAAAAAAACTGAAGAGGTGCACCAGATTTCATAGGGTCTCAGTGTACAGTACAAGTGGCTTTGTAGCTGTAGCCCTGTGAATGTGTCGTTACAGTGTTACAGTTCCTTCTGTATGTGCAGCTACGCTTGTGCTTCCTTCTGGAGCTCTGCACTGTGTTCCTCTGGCTTTGCAGCAGCACCAGTAGAAACAAAATGTATTTCCATTACTGGCCTTCCTTTCCTTGCCGACTTGAGAGAAACAATGGCACTAATAGAATTTATTTTATAGAATCATAGAATGGTAAGGTTGGAAGGGACCTCAAAGATCACCTAGTTACAACCCCCTGCCATAGGCAGGGACACCTCTCACTAGTACAGGTCACTCAAGGCCTTGTCTAACCTGACCTTGAACATCTCCAGGGAGGGAGGATCCACAACCTCCCTGGGCAACCTGTGCCAGTATGATTCTGTGCCGTCTATCCTGATAATTCCGATGCTTCTCCCTGAGTCAAACCAAATCCCTGTCTTCCCTGCAGATGGCAGGAGACTGTTGCCTGCCCTGTCCTTGGATCAAGATCACTAAGATCTGTCAAACAATTCAGTGTTTTTTTTCCCAGCCTAGCTATGATGGCACCTTATATTGCTGATTTTCAGAATTAATTTCCTAGATGGTTAGCTGGCAGATCTCAGCACAGATACTGTTTTAATTTGGATCTGCATTCGGATCAGTGAGTGACAACCTATCTTGGATACCAGTTGCTCACGACTAGGTTCTTTACGCCAATGTATCCCAGCTGCAAGAGTGTTGTTAAAGCTGTTGGTAGTGTGTATGCTAGAGGGAAGTTTGTTGTATGGCAGCTAATTGGTGTCTTGTTTACGTTTTATGTAGAGATAATAGAATTGGCTTTGCCGATTGAAGGAGATAAATATCTGTGTCCAGTGCGCTCTGAAATTCTGCAACCCAAATCAAGAGACTCAGGCTTCAATTGACTTAACCCTTCTAGTTGACATGATGAGTCTTTCTTCATGCTTTTGAGAGAGAGACTGTGTGACTTACGGTTTGCTTTACGGAAGGGAAAGAGTTAGGGGCTGAGACAGAAATAGCTCAGGTAGATAAAGGCACAGGGCTGGGTTTGTGTTAATGTCTTTTCAGTGACATGAAGAGACTGATTCCCTAACATGGTGGATGGACATCTCATAGATTCCTAAACATTGATAAGTTTCTGTGAAATTTTTCAGCTGTGTGAGGAGAAGCCATCACACTTCCACCACCAAGCCAAGCTGGAGTAGATTTTCAGCTAGACCATTTGTAGCACATCTTGGATACCTGCTGTGGAAAAACTAAAATTTCAAGGAGATTGCCAGGTCTGTGATTCTTAATACACAGAGACAGGAATTTAGAAACCTGAAGCTTTATCTAGAAGGGGAATGAGAACTTACGCCCTGAGGACTGCAACACTGTTCACTCAAGCAGAGGAAAGAAGGAAGTAGCTGAGTGGATGGTATTTTCCTTGAGATGTGGAGGAACAAAAGACAGTGAGAGTCTGGCTGCTTCTGCAGTGCAGTCAAGGAGCTCTGCACAAACTTAACGGTTACTTTTCACATGGTTTAGAAAGCCTAGTGCAAGTGTGCAAAGGCAGCCAGATCTGTATGGTTATTGGGATGGAAGGAAATAGTAGGCATCTGAAGAGGAAGATGGATGAGGAGGAAGAAAGGAGGAAGTGGTGGCTGAGACAGGCAGGAGGAGCACATAACTTGCATCCCCAGAAAAGGTGATTGTCTTTACAGACAGCTACTGTGGTAAAGCTGGGACTGTTCATTTCATTCTAACTCCTTTATATAATCTGTGTTCTGAATGAGCAGATGCTGACTACGTAGGCTTTGTAGCTTTATTTCTGGCATGTTTCTTTTTTTTTTTTTTTTAATCTCCATCCTGACAGTAAACTGTAATTTAGTGGATAGTGCTGCTGAAACTAAAATGCTTTGTGAAGATGCTGGTTTCCTGGATACCTAGAACAGCAGCAGCAAAATAAAATTATCCAGTTTGATTTGAGATCCAAGAACTTTCAAAGACTTTTAAAAAAAAAAAAAAAAAGCCAGCCTTTTAGAGTTAGGCAAAAACAATATGAGAACAGTACATGGCATTTTGTGGGGTGTGAAGCCTTGAAGTGGTGCCTGATCCATTCATGAATAGCATGCAGATTCTTAGTTGCTTCATCAAACTCACGAGCCCAATGAAACCTGTGGGGGCAGGCTTCATTTTATTCTGTCTTGAACCTGATAGTTTTAGGGGGTCACATAATGAAATGAGATTTTGCCACACCCTCAAACTCCACCTGTCACAGCCTAGCACTTCATCAACATCAATACCTTCATAGTGCCTCTCCTATAGATTTGACATCTAGTCAAATGACTCTTGTGTCTTGCACCCTCTCACGTTTCTGTTTGTTAGATTTGTCCATGACAATGGGAGATTTAACTTTTCTCCTTTCCTTTGCTTTTGCAGGGAAGCTAAGCAAACAACAGGCTACAGGGAGCAGCATTGAAGGACACCCCATTTCTACAAAGAGGAAGAAATTGGTGTGCTCAGGTCCTCACCTTTGATCAGTGATTCTGTGATGCAAGTTCTAGGAGTTTCTCTTTTTGTGATAATCTTCTCTATGACCTCTTCTTGTTGACGTTTATCTTGGTGTTGGGCACAAAAAAGAAGGATGCTGAAGAATGGGTGCCCTCCTTTTGGCTTTTAGAACATGGGCACTTGTGTAAAGGTATGTGATTGCTCTTTGGTTGGAGGGATGGAATATCTGTGGAGGCCAGCAAAAGCGACTTGTTGGGCTGGAAAGTCATGGCTATTGTTGGGGGGAAATACCTCATTTAAGCTTTCTGTATGCTGATGTCCACTGCTGCTGCTTTTGAGATGACTGATGAGTAACTCTCCTTTTGTGTTTGCTTAAAAAAAAAAGAAAAAAACAGTTGAATGCACAATGTAGCTTCTCACTAACTAAATGGCGATGTGGTGAGCTATATTGTATGCATTTGTGTATGCCAAATAGTTTAATTGTCACACACGTTCCTTGCTGCTGCTCTCGTTCCATCTGTCAGCTATGTCTTACCAAGCAAACAGCATGTTGTTGTTCTGGATGTGTTTTTTTACTACGTTTGTTTAGCAGTCCCCTCAGTGAGAACCCTCAGTGAGAGGGTTAGGCTGATGACTCCAAAAATCGCTGTAATCCTAATGGTGTACAAAAACAAGGTTTTAGCTTGCGTGTTGATCAGCAAGAGTTCCAGCAGAGAGGCTAAATTTTGTAAAAGTGAGTAGGAAAATACAGATAGGCTGTTTTATGGTTGCTTTCATACTCTCCTTAGTAGAGTATAGGGAAAAAAAATGCTTCAGCTCTGCCCTAGAACGATTTTGTTTCCTCTGAGGAAATGAGGATGGTCTTGTCCACAACCCTTTTATTCCATAGCTTTTTCTTCTAAGCTTGCTAGTTGAGGGTCAGCTTCTGTTCATTTTGGTGGTGGCTCTGTGATAAACTTTCATGGCAGACTAAAAGTTAGCTTTATGACTTGAAAATAGGTATGGGAATTTGATTGAGTGGCTTTTGGCCACTGCTGTTGAAAGTGGCGATTCTGCAAAACGTAGCTTCTTCTTGCAGTACCCAAAGCTCACTCCTCACTCTATATTGTCCTTCTGTTAGAGCCCTGAATGTGAATGGGAATCTGTGATGGAGGCAGTACAGTTTCTTCTAGCATGCTGTGATGTTTGCACATTTCACAGTCTTGCAGAATAGGGATGTCTCTGGAGAGGAAGCTTGGTGAATCCATAGGTGTTTGTCTGAGGAACCTTAAATTAAATTTAGGCCGATGTGTGTGAGGAAGAGTCATTGGACTGGACTTGGCCTATTTTGTGTTCTAGATGCAGCTGTGATCCTCGGCTGTGTGTCTCACCGAAGGGACCTGATGTTTTACATTATTGGTAAGTGAAGGAAAGGCTGTCACCGTATTTGTTGACCTCTCTGTAGGCTTTAGAAAGGTGTCTTGAAAGCCTCTGCTTTCGTGTCAGTTCAGAGTCTACCTAACAAACATGAAGTTACTGTCACCTTGTGCCGCGCCCTCCAGCAGAATTGCCTCTTCACCATTTCTCTTTTTTCCTAAAGTCCTGCCACTGACCTCACTCCTAAGCTATCCATTTTACCTTTGGAGAGCTAGTGCAGCATTGTTGCCTCCGTGATGCTTCTTAATCCAGTCTTAATGAGGTATGCAGGGGTTGTGTGGTATTATGACCATTTCCTTTAAAGGAATCTCTCTAGTTCTGATTTGCAACTCTATGGTTCTGTTGGGATGTCCGTTAGCCATACCTGAGACTCTGTATCACCTTTTACTTATTTCCTCTGTTTGCAGCCATTTGCAGAGTTTTAAGGGACTTGTTATTCTCTAACCTGACTCGTAGCATAACGCAAACCATGATGTGATCACAAAATAGCTTCTGCCTTAAACACCTGATTTGCAGTTGAGTAGAATGTCATTAATGAAAGGTATCGTGGGCTGACGCAGAGGGGATTTTGGTGCTTGACTCAGCCATGCTGCTACAACCACCCTCTGTTCTCTCGTTGCTGCAGGTGGGATCACGGTGTCTGTGGTAGCTTTCTTCTTCACCATTAAGTTCCTCTTCGAGCTTGCCGCACGTATAGTCAGCTTCCTTCAGCATGAGGACCGGGAACGCCGAGGGGAGCGAACTATTTATGACTACGTGCGAGGCAACTATCTGGATCCCCGGTCCTGCAAAATCTCCTGGGATTGGAAGGACCCCTATGAGGTGGGCCATAGCATGGCCTTCCGAGTGCATGTAAGGCAATATTTCTGTTTCCATGCAGTTTGGGGGGCAGGAACAGAGGTCTGAGCTAGGGATGTGCTCTTCAAATGGTGTTTTTTTTGTTGGAACCAAGCTGGATGTAATATGGGAGTAGGAAAGCTATCTGTTTATGTCTTCTGCCTCCTGTAAGTCTTGTAGAACTCTGTAAGTGCACATCTCAGGTTTGCAATCCTTAAAATTTTATCTTGCTCTCTTTAGAATCCTTTGAAGAGCCAGAGGAGATCAGGTTTGTCCTATCTACTGCTTCCTTTACTGGGAAGTGAGTGGGCTAAGCCTTGGCTTCAACAGACTTGGTGCTATCTTGGTTATGCAGCTGAAGTTGTGAGCGTGGGAGTGGGCATTTTACCAACCCAAGAGCTATAAAGCTCCATGGCCATTCCCTGTTCCTCAAAAATTTGAGTGTTATTCTGACCTGGAAAAGCCTGCCAAGGACTCATTTCCCTCCAATATCAAAAGGACAAGTGTAGGGGAATGGGACAAATACAGAAATGAATGAGAGGGCTGAAGACTGAGAGTTTGGAGCTATGTGAAGAAAGTTTGAACAGATTTTGCTGGTGCCCACCTTTCTGCCCCACCTTCTGAATCCAGAAGGTTGTCAAAATAAGAATAGTTCAGCTAGATTGCCATACTTTTACCTCTTTGGAAGGCAAGGAAACCCTCTTATGTTGGAGGCTAAATGAGGAGTCCTAACTCCAGGGCAGGCAGTGAAGAAGAGCTGAGGGGAAAGGGACTTGTTCTGTTCCTGCTGATTAAATTTAATCCCCTCACTCTACTGTTACTCAAAGCAGTTCCTGCAGCGTGCCCTTGCACTTCATGCTTGTCTCCCATTTGCTTAGCCCTTTATTCATCAACAATAACTGTTGCATGCACCAGTTTCTCTCACTGACAGTCAAGGTACATGCTACTTTAAGCCACATGCCCTCCTTTATTTAGAAACAGGTAATAATAGTAACCTTTTGCTGACTGCAGCCTGGTTGCAGCTGACAGGCAGGAGCTGGGCCACAAGCTGGTGCTCTTGAAGAGCTGGAGGGTTTTGAGGTGTAAGGAAGTACTGTTTGAGGTGTGTTACCTTCTCAAATTGTCTGGCAGATCACTTCTGTGATTGAACTGCCTGGGATTTTATCTAACAGCTGTTTTCATGCTGATGCTTTTTATCATGACAGAATGGGTCAGCTCCTTGGGTCAACATCTTCTCCACATTGTTTCCATAGCAAATTGGTGAGAGCTTTTCCAAAGCTTAGCTGTGCAAAGGGACAAGATCTACTTGTTTCTCTGAAAGGACGTGGCTTTGCTTTTTTCCTTTCAGGAGTGGATTCTCTTGGTTTCTGCTCTGATATTGCACTAATAGTACAGAGAAGAAATGCCTAGAGGCATATTCTTTTCAGGGCACTCAAACGAGCCCCAGCACAAAAGAGAATGAAGCTGTTCAATGCCTGCTTGTGCCCTTTCTGCTTCAGAGAGCACAGCCTGCCTGTCAAAGCTGGCTGTTAATTTTTTTTTTTCCTTTGCTGAGCTGGGGTTCTCACCCTTGTTTTTTCCAAGGCAACTTGCTTTCTCCTTCTCTGTTCACTGCATATTTTTGCTGACATGAACGTCTCCATTTCCCATGCAGTTATTCTATAAAAATGGGCAACCCTTTCCTGCTCACCGGCCTGTGGGGCTGCGAGTTCACATCTGCCATGTGGAGCTAGCAATTGATATTCCTGTAACCCAGGAAGTTCTTCAGGAGCCTAATTCCAATGTGGTGAAAGTGGCCTTCACTGTGCGCAGGGCTGGGAGATATGAGATCTCTGTAAAACTTGGTGGCTTGAATGTGGCCTACAGCCCCTACTACAAGGTATTTCAGCCAGGTAAGGTCTAAGTAGGCTTCTCATGATTCAAATTAGATCTGGGATTATTAGAGGCAGTTAGGTAATATGTTTCCAGCTGAAATAGGTAGGTGGCAGGGAAAGAGTTACCCTTCACCATTTTCCTTTTGTCATGTATGAAGATCGTCAGAGGGCTTGAGCAACTCTGCTATGAGGACAGGCTGAAAGAGTTGGGGCTCTTCAGCTTGGAGAAGAGAAGGCTTTGAGGAGACCTTAGAAGGGTGCCTACAGGAAGTCTGGGGAGGGACTATTTACAAGGTCTTGCAATGACAGGACAAGGGGCAATGGGTTTAAACTGGCAGAGGGGAGATTGAAACTGGATATTAGGAGGAAGTTCTTTCCAGTGAGGGTGGTGAGACACTGGCACAGGTTGCCCAGAGAGGTTGTGGCTGCTCCCTCCCTGGAGGTGTTCAAGGCCAGGTTGGAGGAGGCCTTGAGTGACCTGTACTAGCGGGAGGTGTCCCTGCCTATGGCAGGGGGTCGGAACTAGATGATCTTTGAGGTCCCTTCCAACCTTACCATTCTATGTGTAGATCCCAGCAACAGACCCATGGCTAAAACATTCTTGTGAACTGCCTAACAGAATAAGTCATTGGTGCTGCTTAAACTCCCTTACCACTTGTATCATGTTCTCTTGTTTTGTAGTAACTTCTTCATGATCCATTTAGTAGTCTGAGAATGCCTTTTGTGAAGGTATTGAGTTATTTGTATTTAATTTGGAAATGTCATCATAGTTTGACTCTTCCTCTCTTGAATACCCTATTCTAGTCCTTTAAACTTCCTGGAGCAGTCGATACCTTTGATTGTCTCTTCTTTAAAGACATTTCCTTTTTTATCCATTTTAAATTTGTTTTCTTCTACTTTTGTTTTTTTGACACCAGTCACCATTTTTAATGCATATATTAGTTGAAAGTACCTCTATTCCATAGCATTGTCAACAGACACAAAGCTTCCTAAGATACACCTTCAGAAAGAGGAAGCTCAAGTCTAACTTGGATACCCTGCAAGTTAAAGTTTGTTTGAAAAGATGAATTTCCAGATTTCCTTGGATGTCAGCTGACTTGTATTTTGTGTGTGCAGTGGGAGCAACTTCTTGAGCTGAAGGTTAGAATGGTGGTAAAAGCATTGTTTAGAGGGCTATTAGCTAAATTTCCTTTATCAGTATTAATTTTCTGACCAAAGAAAACCCTGTGCACAATACTATGTGTTTCAGTGCTCAGATACTTTAGCTTTTCAAGGTATGGGCATAGAATGTGTTTAGATTTGAGCCATTTTAAGGGGTCAAATTTGTGCACCAGTTGTTCTGTCTTTGCTCTTTGTAGCTTCACTTTGGAACTTGTTTGACTCTAATCTTTTGTTATCTGCCTCAGGAATGGTGGTTCCTTCCAAAACCAAAATTGTCTGCCATTTCTCCACTCTGGTGCTGACCTGTGGGCAGCAGCACACTCTGCAGATAGCTCCCAGAGATGAATATGACAATCCCACCAGCAATTCTGTGTCCTTGATAGATGAGCACAACTACAGCCTCTCCATCCATGAGGTGAGAGCAACTTTATCCCTTGCTGCTTGACTTCAGATGAGCTAGAGGCCTTCCTTTATTAATTTGTTTTCTGTTTAGCTGGGTCCTCAAGAAGAAGAGAGCTCTGATGTTGTTTTTGAGAAGTCTGTAGTGTCCAATCGCCAGACTTGCGAAGTGTTCTTCCGACTCACCTTGCACTGCAGGGGATGTTTCCATGCCTGCATCTCCTACCAAAACCAGCCCATAAGCAATGGTGATTTTGACATCATTGTTTTAAGTGGTGAGTTAAAAGCTACTCAGTATTTGTTCTCCAGGTGTCCTCTTACAAGATGTGTTGCATACTGGTGTAGCAGAGCTAAATATGGGTTCTCTGTGGGCTAGCTACTAGCCATGCTTAATTGCTTAAGGAATGCCTGTTCCTTTAAAAATGTTAAGGAAAATGAATTTGTTGCTGACAAGGGAGATACTGATCCAAAAGCTGATGCTCTCTGTTCCATCAGCAAATAAAAGCGTGTGTGTTTTGTTTCCCTGTCTCTGAAAGTTTACCTATGAAATTACTCAGTCTTCATTGCTTGCTAAGTGCTTGGCACCTGAGCCACACCAGAAGTGAGCCTGTCATGTATTGTACGTTAAGCTATATAAATGAAGAACACTGCTTGTAACCTATGTGCTTAACTCCTGGTTTCTTCAGGAGTGAGCCAGTCTGAAATGTGACTGTCACAAAGCTATGCCTCCAAGCTGGCCTGACAGAGATTCCATATGCCTTCTTAATTTTTTTTTTCCCCCTCCAACTTGTCTCTGTTTAGAGGCCAGGACAGACAAACAGCTGTCTTGAAATCTTTTCATCCCACTCCTGGGTTTCTTTAGCAGAGTTTCACTTGACCAGGTTGTCCTTTAGATTTGTAGCCTTTTCTTTAAAATCACAGTAGCTAATTTGGTGGTGGTCTGTAGATTCTCTGTTTGTGGTTTGTTGTTTTTTTTTTTAATTCTAGTCTCCATGGAGATACACATAACTCTTTTATATCTATTTCCATCAGAGAATGAAAAGAACATTGTAGAACGCAATGTGTCCACCTCAGGTGTCAGTATTTACTTTGAAGCCTACCTTTATGATGCTCCTAGTTACACCAACACACAGTGGCAACTTCCACCGACGCACCTGAGCTCCTCCCAGCGCCGTCCTTCTACTGCAACTGAAGATGAAGATGAAGATTCTCCTTCTGACAGCCAAACCCCTGAGAAAGTGAAGAAACCTAAAAAAGTGTACTGCTATGTGTCACCTAAGGTAGAGATCAAAAAGTTACCAGTCTTGAATACATGTTTAAATGACACTGCAGCTGAAGAGCTTTCTTAGAATCATAGAATGGTAAGGTTGGAAGGGACCTCAAGGATCATCTAGTTCCAACCCCCTGCCATAGGCAGGGACACCTCCCACTAGTACAGGTCACTCAAGGCCTTGTCCAACCTGGCCTTGAACACTTCCAGGGAGGGAGCAGCCACAACCTCCCTGGGCAACCTGTGCCAGTGTCTCACCACCCTCACTGCAAAGAACTTTCTCCTAACATCCACATTCTTACGCCCTATATTTTAGCTCCAGATTTATGTGTCTCATATTTGGTTTACAAACGTTTGCCTAAGGCTAGACAGCAAACATGGAGCTCATGGCTGAAAATAACACTAAAAGTATTCCTCAAAGTTTTAATTAGGACTCCTTTCTAGGTCTAATCCAAAGCCTCATGGGAATTTCCTCACTAATTGTTCAATACATAGTCTGTTTGCTTTTCCTTTGCTCTAGTCAGGTCAGACCCTTACTTGGTTTGTGATACCTGTAGATCAGAACTTAAAGATTCTCAGATTTTATGCCTTTGTTCAGTTTCTTGAATGTTTAAGGGAAAAGAAAAGGAAAAGAAGTGGTCAGAGGGCAAAGGGTAAATATATGAGTAGAAGAAACAGAATTCAATCAAGTCAAGAGAAACTGTCTTACTCTTATAGTAAGAATATGTTAACAGAAGCAATTACCCCTTATTTCTTACCAGCATTCAGAGGAACCTGAAAGGAAATTCCACTAAATCTACTAATAAATTTGAATTCACTTTGTTAATCTATTGATCTGAATGCATTCTGAAAAAATACAATGATAATTATCAAAGTGAAAGACTAATCCAGGAAATGCTTTCCTGACAGAGAGAGGGAGGGCTGTGAAGCAGTTGTAAGTTGGAGGGATGTTGCTTGAGATTTAGAAATCTCTGCTGCATATGGCTTTAAGAACTGACTTTGGGAATGCATGCTGGATCTTCATGAGCTCGCCATTCTTTCATCCTTGGGATCTTGTTGAGCACTTGTTTTCTATTGCTTTACCTAGTAAAGGAGATTGCTAAAAGTGGCTACCGTTGCAGGTTCCCTTTAGGTCCCAAAGTCGTTAATGCAATTGTGTGTAATTGTATCACTGGAGATCATCATAAAATGGTCTGAGTTGGAAGGGACCTCCAAAGATCATCTAGTCCAACTCCTTCTGCAGTCAACAGGGACATCCTCAACTGGATCAAGTTGCCCAGAGCCCTGTTGAGCCTCACCTCGAATATCTCCATGGGTGGGGCCTCGGCTGCCTGCCTGGGCAACTTGTTCCAGTATTCCACTACCCTCATTGTAAAAAAACATCTTCTTAACATCTAATCTAAATCTGTTCTTCCCTAGTTTAAAACCATTGTCCTATCACTAGAGGCCTTTGTAAACAGTCCCTCTCCATCCTTCTTGTAGGCCCCTTTCAGGTACTTTATATATACCTAGAGCATCTCTCCTGTACAGTAGATAACTGTTACTGTGCTGTTATTTCAGTGGCTGTTGTTCATATTTACTTGGTTTCTGGAGAAAAGCTGCTTGTTGGTTGTTCTGTTGTTTGTTTGTTTGTTTGTGTGTTTTTCCCCAGTCATTGCAGATAGAACAGGCTTGTGCAGATAATGGCTTTGTGCTTTGTTTAAAGATGCTAACGTTTCATCTTAGCTTGCCGTCCAGACAGCAACAGTTCTACAATTATTATTTTGTTGTCGTGGTGGTGGTGGAAATACACAGAGAAGAAATTTCTGTAAATCTATATTTAGCAATTGCAAGTGTTTTTTTAAAAGTTTTAAATGTTTAAAAGTTTTTAAAGTGTTTTTTAAAAGTTGTATGAAACAGTTGTGAAAATTAGGGAGTAGCAGCAGTAGTTCTGCCAGCCTGACTTCTGAGAGCTTTTTGTCAGTGTGTTACAACCTTGTGCTGAATTCAATGTCTCAAGTGTACTTAGTGTTACCTTCCAATTAGACTGATGATGTTCTGCTGAACACAGTGGCTTACTGCTGTAAAATCTGTGTCATGTTTCCCACTTGTATCATAAATGCACGCAGTAAATACTTGCTGACAAGTCGCTTATAGTTCTCTACAGCTTTAAAGGTTTTTATGTATTGTGTCACAAGAAGATGTCATCAGATGTTGCAGAAACTTGTCCTTGGGGTTGGAGGAAGGTGTGGGCTTACAGATTAGTCCTGTGCTTCATGTGTTTAGGGGATATCCCTTAACAGTTCTGTGATCTTTAACTTCCATTTTTCTTGTGATTCCTCAGCAATTCTCAGTGAAAGAGTTTTACCTGAAGATCATTCCGTGGCGCCTCTACACTTTCAGAGTTTGTCCTGGCACAAAGGTGAGCCTCTTCTCCTGTAGCTGTCACTGCACCTCAATGTTCTTAACTTGTAGTCCTTGTGAATGACAGTCTGATTGCTCTTTTTGGAGAGAAGGGATTCCACCCATAGAGCAACATTTTGCTGCATAAAATTCAACTCTGGAATTCCTTCTCACTACCTAAATTCCACTAATATTTATTAATAGGAACCAGCTCTATGACTCCTCCCTGCCTTTTGTCCCAACGCTAGACAAAAATCTGAATCTTTTTGCATTTCTCATAAACTTGACAAAATGCTGAGATTGTGTCCACTGAAGCCCCTAGGTTGAGGGTGTGAAGTTTAATGCAGCCTCCTAACTTGAGTCTGGTTTCCTGGAAAAGTGTTCCTGTTAACTGCATGTGCATGGGTGAGCAGAGAGTCGTAGAGCGCAGATGGTGTTGCTCTGTCTACTGAACATACTTCACCTTCTGCATGATGGTTTACCCTTTCTTGCATCTTTTTGCTGCTAGTTTTCATACCTTGGTCCTGACCCTGTGCACAAATTACTGACACTGGTGGTGGATGATGGGATCCAACCCCCTGTGGAGCTCAGCTGCAAGGAGAGGAACATCTTGGCAGCCACTTTCATTCGCTCTCTGCATAAAAACATAGGTAAAGGGGCAGTGAGATGGGTGCAATAGTCCGAAGGTTAGCACTTGAGTCTGCAAGTTTCCCTGGGGAATAAAGATTACCAGTTTGGAATGACCTTTGATGAGAACCCTTGATTGCTGGAGTCTCACGTTCTGTTCCTCTTGGTGCTTCCAGAGGATGTATTTCATCATGCCAGGTGTTTGGCTTTTCTGTCAGGCTCTTTGAAAGTAAAGTGCATCTCTAAGTGTCTGAGTATCAGCAAGGCTAACTGCAAACTTTCTTTATAGTTCTGTCTACAGAATTTGCTGTAATAAGCTCATCCTTGGGTAGTAAAGCTGGCCTGTGCAGTTAGTCTCAGAAATGCCTTCTAGATGTGTGAGATGTTGACAACTCAGGCCTGATCCAAATTGTTCCTGTTCTCAGGAGGCTCGGAAACCTTCCAGGACAAGGTGAACTTCTTTCAACGAGAGCTCCGTCAGGTGCATATGAAAAGACCTCATTCGAAGGTCACACTGAAGGTCAGCCGCCACTGTCTGCTGGAGTCGGTGAGTGTATGGCTCACTTGGGCTAAGCCAAATGCTTCCTTCATCCTTTTGCTTGTTTTCTACTTGGTGCCTAAAGAAATCTCTGCTGGCATGTGCTTGGGAAACCATGCTAAACATGATTAGCTTTTCCGTGTCAAGGCAGTAGACAGGTTGAGATAGGAAAAAGAAAACAAAAATATCATAGAATCATA
>WBNM01036009.1:0-15326 GCA_013399055.1 Ramphastos sulfuratus | reverse complement strand
TGGATGGAATCCCTGCCCTCCAGTGTGTCTATTGCACCACGCAGCTTGGTGTCATCAGCAAACTTGCTGAGACTGCACTCAATGCCTCTGTCCATGGCACCGACAAAGATGTTGAACAAGACTGGTCCCAGGACTGATCCCTGAGGGACTCTGCTTGTCACTGCCTCCACTGGGACATGGACCCATTGACAGCCACTCTTTGGGTGCAGACATCAAGCCAGTTCTTTATCCATCTGGTGGTCCACCCATCAAACCCATGTCTAACCAGCTTGGAGACCAGGATGTGGTGTGGGACAGTGCCAAAGGCTTTGCTCAGGTCCAGGGAAATGCCATCAGTTGCTCACCCCTCATCTATTCATGTTGTGACCTGGTCATAGAAGGCCACCAGGTTTGTCAGGCAGGATTTGCCCTTAGGAAGAATCAGTCATGGAGGAATTTGAACCGCAAGGAGGCAAAGCATGTGAAAGGGCAGAGTGTCTCAGTGGCACTGCAGTAAGAAAATCAACAGTGCATTTGTCAACAGGGTTTTTTTT
This sequence comes from Ramphastos sulfuratus, assembly GCA_013399055.1. Classification (NCBI taxonomy): domain Eukaryota; kingdom Metazoa; phylum Chordata; class Aves; order Piciformes; family Ramphastidae; genus Ramphastos; species Ramphastos sulfuratus. Next base: position 14,793 of record WBNM01036009.1, on the reverse strand, counting down.
GTTGTTGTTGTTTGTTTGTGGGGGTTTTGTCGACACCATGCTATTTGAAAAATCACATCTAACTGTAGGGGAGAAAATGGAATGTCAACGTAATAATTCATGGCAAATGTTTGCTTTTTAAAAGGAACACTCGCAGTTTCCACTGGCACTCTTTGCCAATAGGACCATAAAATATGAATTTTACTGCAAGATTGCCACTACTTGATCTCCAAAATACCTGCTTTCCAACATAAATACAACTCTGAAGCTTGCTATATGAGAGAGTTCATGGTGAGGTAGCTCATATGCCAAGAAATCTGAAACTGCTAGGCTGTAGCAGAGGTGTTTCACATCTAAGTAAGTTCCTTTGAGAGGTAGGTGTCCTGGATAGCCCATCCCCCAGCTTCAGTGCTGACCACTTCATGGGTGAGCTGACACAGCCCAGCTGACACAGCTTTATAAATGCCTGAGGTACAGCCTAAACTGTGAAGAAATCCAAAGCAAAAAAACAAACAAAACCCCAACATACCAGAAAAAAAACCCCAACAAACCAACAACCCAAACAACAAAAAACAGCCCTAACACCAAAATCTTAAAAAATAAACATAAAGGAAAACAAATAAACAAATAAAACCCCAAACCAAACAAATAAGAAAAAAAAATGTGGAAAAATATTTACTTTTATTTTACTGGGCGAATTTTCTGCTGATGAGCTGGCTCATTTTAGAATTGGTTAAGCACCAATGCCAGGATAAAGGGTGGGGAGGAAGACCATATGGCCAGAAATCTGGGAGACAGGAAGGTGGGAGCACAGTATCATAATTTTGTATATGCTTATATTTTCACAGCATTGCAACATCCTTGTGTGAGACCTGCATTCCTACGCAAGAGAAAGCTACAGGTTCATTCTCTGTAAGGCTTTCAGATAATAAATTATGTATGTTGAAATATATTCTACCTGCCTATTCTTTGTATTAAGTCTCATGCTTAAACTCTGAAAAGTTTTACCAGCACCACCTAGTTTCATCTATCAAGACATCCATGCCCTAGTTTAATACTCAGATGAGGCCCTCAGAATTAACACTGAGCCTGAGAATTGAACAGATGTCCTTGCATTCTGCGTATGATTACCGGGAATAAAGATATATATAGGTTACATATTCAGTGACATCAGTGTCTTCAAATGCACAGATACAGATAAATAAGTTTTAGTAAACAATTTTGACAAAGTAGTATACAAATAAATAAAATCTTCTTCCCATTTTCCATGTCATGTAGTGTCTGCTAGGCAAACAGAAGTTCAAAGCAGAAAGAAATTGTGTGTTTATCATTTTGGAGTCAGTACAAACAGCTCTAAACATAGGAAGTAAATCTATGCTCTCTCTAATGACTTCTCTGCAGAAAGCTGCACATTCATGCTCCTAAAGTTCAGTGTATTTACAGTAGTCATGCCCTTTTGCCTCTGAAAAGCATCATTGTTAGCACAGAAACATGCACTTTGTTTCTTATGTGATTTGCTGAGCTGTAATGTACAGGGAGAAGTGTACTAAGAAATTTGTTTCCAAGACTACAATGTTGAACTTCAGAACTTAAAAAAGCAAAATAGATCTTTTGACCTCTCCTGAGTAGGAGTAAGTTCATTTAACATTTTTTTTGCAACCAGGAATAAATCTGTGTATGTACCAGATCACCAAAGATTCCACACAAGAAAAAAACATTATAGCTGTTTGGAAAAGGCACACTGCTGCAAGTCATAGAACGCAGAGCCACAAGTCAACAGAACTCCTGTGAAGCCACATGAGAGCTTGTAGAGAAGAAATTCAAACCAAGATAAGTAAGAAAAGGTAAATAATTCTCAGGCAAAATGCACGAACAAACTCAAAATATGAGAGAAATTCTTCTTACCCCATATACCTTCTTAGCTCCTGCCTTTGCAGCAAACATGGAGAGGATTCCTGTGCCACTTCCAACATCAAGGACAATCTTATCTTTAAAGACATGTTTATTGTGATACATTGAGTTTCTATAAGTTAATGTGCGCACTTCATCCTTTAACATTTCCTGTGATCATAAAAAAAAAGGCACCCTGTCATTATGGCAATGCATCCAAACTTCAGAGCTGGGACAGTGGGAAAAGCAGAAACATGGGAAAAGGGAGTAAGGAGGAAGGCACCTTACCCTCCCAAGAGGTTGATGGACACATGAACCCTCCCTGCAAGCCACATGTCAGGCACAGACGTGCGTGCCAGGGCAAGCCTGGGCATGCAGGACTGATGCTAATAATTTCTGCCCTTTTCATCATGTTGGAATATGCTTTCTGTGGCATTTTGCACCACTAATTAGCATGGTTGTATAGAACGGGTCTCAAAGAGAATATGTGCTATATTTTCCTTGGGTTTTCTCCCACTGCATGTGTGGATTACAGAGCCACACTTCCAGGAGGATTGTCCTGATTAAGAGACACTAGAGGAATTCTCACAATTGGAAGACAGCACTGTGAGTAAATGTGGAATATTCCGAAGTCTCCGGGAAATACCTGCCATTGCTAGTAGGGGCAACATACTGCTTTTGGATTCAATCTTTTCCAAATACTGTTCCTTAGACCATTTGTAACCATTCCTTATACTCCGGAGATATTGTTCAACCAAGTAACTAACCTGAATATAATAACTTCATAACTTTTATATAAAGAGTTACGTAGTAGGCAGAGTTTAAATTAATAAATAATACATATTTTTATTAACTCCTTGCCTCACCACTTTAGTCATAACTAAAGTTACTATTCAAATTGCTCATATGCTTTCAACACCAATGCAGAATGCATTCTCTTACTATAATTTAAGCATAATTAACACACAGCCTGAAGAGTTTTTCAAGTTATTTTAGGGTACACACATCAAGGCAGGTGTAAAATGCTGGCTACTTAGAATGCAATTATTAAGAATCACAATGTCATTATGTGATTTTATTTCTGTGAATACTACTTCACTGTTACAACTCACAATCAGAATGTAATCTAGCCATGGCTGCAGACAGAAGCCATACAGAAATACCAGATTTCCTCTTTGCCTAAATCATTCATGGCCTAAAGCCTCACTGGAGGGACTTTCTGAGATTCCTCTTGGAATACAAAAGAAATCATTCCATAAGGAATTACAAAACTGCAATCTTGATAGCTTTGCCCAAAGTGACACAGGAAGTGCATAGCAGGGCTTAGAGATATTCTACTGTAGGTACTCTCTCACTGCTCTTTTCCACTCATTTATATGACCAAATTCCAGAAGATATTAATGTATTAATAGTAGACCACTGTCTCACTATTTTAAGTTGTCATTATTTTAAGTTGTGATTATTTTTGACTCATTGATAGCTGCAAATGCATGCATTTCATTCCACCGACACCTTGCTCTCAAGAGTGCATGTATCAATCAAGTTATAGCAACAAAGAGCACTGAGGTTAAGATCCAAGTGCACTTTTAAGAGAAGCATAGGCCATTCAGTACACACACTAATTCTCTCAAAATGCTTGTTAGGTCTTGAAGGCTGAACTTTTTCTTATACTACTGCCATAATTTCATAGTTTAAGCAAGCAGAAAAATGAGTTTTTGAACTCAAGGATATAAAGAATTAGTTCACTGCCCAGCAGTATAAAGCACTAGTGCACCAGATTGATACATGTCTCAGTTGCTTACTTAGTTGTCTTGGCAGGAGAGTGTATGTATGTATAAACTGTAGATAAATAAAAGGCTATTTTTGTTATCATACAGCATGGTTTGGCATCAGGCAAAGAAAGAGGCAGAGGAACAGTATGACAACACTGAAAAGGTGACAGAACATACCCTCACAGACACTCTTTTCACACATCTTAATGACAAGAAGCTGATGAGGAGTGTTCAGCCTGGATTTGGAGATGACTGACTACCTGGCCACTTTCTATGGTGAAGTAATGGACTCTGCGGATATTTGGTTTTAGCAATACTTTAAATACTATTTCCAATAACATTATAATTGAAAAATTAATGAAATACGGACTACATAAATGGACAGTGGACTGGAAACCGCTGCCTTCAAAATGTTGTGATCTGAAGCACAAAGTCCATTTAGAGGCCAGTTGCTAGTGGTGTTCCCCCAGGAGTCAGCACTGGTATAAATATGATTGGATACTGACTACCTGCTGCAGGTAATAATCTGCATAAGGGGACAGAGTGCACTCTCGGCAAGTTTGCAGTTGACAGGAAGACTGGTTGATTCACTGGTTGTGCTGCATATCAAAGCAACCTCAACAAACTGAAGAAAGAAATGAAAGGAACCAAAAGAAAGTCAGCAAAAGGGAATGCAAAGTCCTGCTCATGGAGAGGAACAAACCAATGTATAGACTGAGGACTGTCTGTCTGGAAAGCAGTGTTTGCCCAAAATGACCTTGGGAATCTGGGTGACAGCAGCTTGAACATAACTTAGCATTGTGCTCTTGCAGCATTTTAGGTTACACTTTAAAAAAGCATCACCAGCAGGTCAAGGGAAGTGGTTCAATATTGGTGAGACCACACTGGTGGTCCAGCTCTGGGTTTCCCAGGACAAGACATGTTGGAACAGGTTCAGTGAAGGCCAAGGAAGATGATTAAGGCATTGGATCACCTGATGTGTGATGAGAAACTGAGAGAGCTAGGATTGCTCAGACTGAAGAGAAGAAGGCTCAAAGGGATCCTATCATTGTATATAAATATTTGTTGAGTGAGAGAGAAAAGGGCTGGACAAATGTCAGCAGCCTCTCCACACTATCGCAGGTGCAGGCAGCTAGACAGCAGGTCAAGTCAGCAGACGAAGGCCTCTGTTCTCTTTAAGAGAAACCCTTCTATTGGTGTCTTTTGTTGCGTCCTCCCAGTGCAAACCAGTTCTGGTTATTCATTGATGTCTCTTGTTGCTTCCTCTCGGAGCAAACCAGTTCTGATGCTTCATTGGACAGAACTCCTTGCCCTCATCAACGATGAAGGCACTGAATCTATTCTGTAGCTACAGATATGGAAGTGGATCAAGAGCCAGTTGTACTGGATGAGTATAACTTTATATACTTTATATTTGAATTGGTATAAATTTTGTTGTTTCAATAAATTTGTTTTCATTCCAGCACATGGATCTTTCTCCCCTTTTCCTGATTCTCCTTCTCTGCTGGGAAGGTGTCATCGGATGATGGAGTAACTGCTAGGGTTTAGCCCCAGATATGGACTAAACACATGACTTAAATAGCTCACCTGGGAGAATAGCAGACCTTTAAGTGTCTCAAAGGGCTAAAGTTTGGATTTAACCAATCTGTTGCAAGAATTCATTATGTTGGTGACATTTATTTCTAGAGCTGCTTTTGAATTTGTGGGTGACTTTACCACTGTGGATTAATGGGTTTGTGCAGTTTATCACTTCTGGGCATGGGTTTAGTGATGTGCTCTGCTATGTTCATAGGTGTTAAGGTGTTAGAAATTGTTTTATAATTACAAGGATTTCTCATTTCTGTGGAATGGTTGTAGGCAAAGAGAATTTGGTACACCTTTGGGATGCTGCCACCACCTTGATCATATTATTAGAACAAAAGATCTAACTTATCAATAAGGTGGTTCCCATGTGGTTGGATTAATTAGGTTTGGTTAGCCCTCACAAATGCAGTAAGTCATAAAGATCACTGTATAAATAGCTAATATGAGCTCTGTGGAGGATCAAAGTAGGACAGAGGTTTTTGAGAACAGGTCTCTAGAGAAGTGGGTGATATCTTTGGCACTTAACTAGATTATACAATTTTCTGAGGAAAGGCACAGGAATATAATAATGAGAAAGAGGAAGGGGGATAAATAACTAATAAATAAAAACACATATGATGATGATCTAATAACTGTGAAATAGAAATCAACATTACCTCATGAATTCCAAAGTGAGCATAGGAATCAAAGTAATAATCTCTGGATGTCATCTCTTCTGGATTTATGAGTTTTGCCATCTTGCCTCGGCCTGGGCAGCTTGGTTGCAATGGGACATGTATGACAGATTGGACTGGCTTTGGAACAACAGCAGGCTGAGGAGGCTGGGCTGGGCTGGTGCAAACCTAGAAGAATATGGAATCATGTTAAGAGGCATCATTAAAAGAAAACATTTCTCTCTAGCATAGTGATATTATTACAATTAGCTATGAAACAGCAAGACCAAAGATACTTGTCATAGAAAGGCAGGGTTTGGAAGGTACCTCCAGATATCATAGTTCAACTTCCTTGCTAACACAGGTACAGCCTAGATCAAGCTGCACAGGAATGCATTCAGGCAGGTTTTGAAATCTCCAGAGAAGGAGACTTGACAGCCTCTCTGTCCAGGCTGTTCCTGTGCTCTGGTGCCCTCAAAGTAAGGAAGCTTCTCCTCAAGTTCAAGTGAAACCTCTTGTGTTCTAGTTTGTAACCCGTTGTCCCTTGTGCTATCACTGGCCACCACTGAGAAAAGTTCCAACACCATCCTCATGACCTACACCCTTTACATACATATATGAATTGATAAATTCCCTTCCGAGTCTGCTATTCTTCAGGCTAAATAGATTCAGGTCACCCAGCCTTTCCTGGTAAGAAAGATGCTCCAGAACCCTAACCCTCTTCACGGCTCTCCACTGGACTCTCTCCCTGTCCCTGTTGAACTGGAGAGACCAGAGCCGGGCACAGAACTCCACATGTGTCCTCACCAGGGCAGAGTAGAAGGGGAGGAGAACCTTACTAGACCTGTTAGGCACATTCTTAATCCACTGCAGAATACCATTGGCCTTGGCCATCAGGGCACATATCTGGCTCATGGTGAACTTGCTGAGCAAAATTTAGGCTGCCTTCTGTTCCTTGCTCTTTAACTTATTTGATCTCTCTTGGACAAAAACCTTAAAGGCTCTTTCCTTTATGTTCCTCTGCAGATACCTCCATCAGTGCAAAGTGATGGCAGATTATTGGTGTCGACTGAAGTAGGTGACTCCAAACATTGACACAAGTCAGGTAAGATCTAGGTTTTCTTTTCTATTGTCATTTTCTCTCAAACTGCCACATCTTTGAGACTTAAGTTGTAATAAATAAATAATTACACAGAAAAGAATAGCTCATCAAAGGATTCTTTAACACAGTGTTGNAGGGTATTAGCACTGCAAGCAAGTGCTCAGGGCCCATTTTGCCCCAGCAGGACACCAAGAAGAACAGGATTTGCAATCAACTCATAATTGTAAAGTAATACACCTAGCTGTATTGATGAGGTAGGTCTAAGAACGCTCACAATATCTCAAAGTCCCTGATGCTATCTGAAAGCCTCTCAGCATGTCCAGAGAACACTGTAGGAAGGTATGTGAAATATGTGATCTTTAGTTTCCCATTGTTGTGAGATGCTACCAACACCCCCTGGCCCACTACACGTCATTTTTTCCTTCTGTGTTTATTTTCAACACCAAAATTTTGACTCAGATTTGGCACCTGTAGCATCTAAGCTAGCAGACAGAATGTTTCACAGACATGAGGCACAGTGTGGCCGGTAAGTACATCTACATCTTTCATCCTTAACATGAAGCAACATGCTAAAAACTGAGACTGAGCAAGACACTGCAGCTTCATATATGCACTGTTACCTGCAAGTTATGGGTCAATGATACCATATATTATGGAGGTCAGTCCTACATATAGCATGTCACCTCCTTTATATTTCTTGTTGTCAGATTTAGTACTTTCTCAGTGGAGACCAGATGGGCCTGTGCCTCTCCTAGACATTTTCATAAAGTGTACTCTCCTCTATAGCTTCATACTCTGAGACATCAATTCCTTGTGCTCTCTCTGAATAGCATTAATTAGCCTTTTTTTTTACTTCAATATTAAAAAAAAAAACCAAACCAAAACAAAACAACACACAGTTTTTACATTGTTCATTTGAAGACTTCAAGGTGTCATCTTCTGATGGTTTCTTTGGTCTGTCTCTGAAAAACTAATACTAGTGTTTTACGTTTCTGTAACACCTATACTGTGAGTATCATAGCCTCATGCAGAAGGGGTGATAGAAAACTGGGTAGGGGTGACAATCTTTTCAGCCAGAAGCAGCACTCTGTCACAGGCGCCTTAAATCAGCTGCTTCATTTCTGCTTCATGTATATTAACACAATACAGACCTTTCAAATTCAAACAACGTAATTTTTTGCAGCATCTGTAATACCCACTGCTGTAGTTTCAGTGGATAGCCCTGTAACTCTGAAACTCCACATCAAGGCCACAATTACAAGAATAATTTTGTGAGCAGTGCTCAGGAAACCCCTTTGTCATATATTTACTATAGACATTGTGAATAATTTCAGTTAAGAGTAACTCAAGTCCTATGCCAACCAATATACCTGAGGAAAATAAACACAGTGGACAACTGCAAAATAAATAAATGTAATGAAAGCTATTATTTCTATCAGTCTTCAGGTGTACAGCTCTGGGCTTGTAAAACTAGAACCAACTAAGCTTTTAGGAATATGGTATACCTGATGTACAACAAAACTTGTCTTCAACAGAAAAGCTACCAAGGAGAAGACAGCTTTCTGTATTCTTTCTGGAACTGAAGAGAATCCTTGACATGGTCTACTAGCTTAGCACATATATATCCTACCTGTCACAAACAACTCATCTTTTGAGTAACTCCTACAAAGGGAAAGCAACTGAACTGGGAGTAAACCTCACATCAGTTAAACGAATCTATCAAATTCTATCTGAATAAATCACTTATTACAGATACAGATTCAAGGCAGCTGCACACTGTTCCAGAATACTGGATGCTGCTAATAAAGGTTGTTTAAAAGAATGTAAGCAGCTGCCTCAGAATCCACTCATCACTGTGCTACATACAACCTGTAGCCCTCTATTTTTCCATCTCACATTTGCTACTCAAGATACAAGTTGGAGAGTCCGAAGATCTGAGAAACAATTACTTTCTGCCACTGCTATGGGACTTATGTCCTCTTGCTTTGTACTATTTCAACATGTAAGTCAAAGGAAAATACTTTAAAAAAATAAATAAGGTTTCTTTTCTCTTTCTTTGTGGATAAGGTTGGTAGAGTACAGATGCATCAGAGAGGTATTAGCACAGGACAGCTTTTTTAACAGTCTGAATTCTTACAAAAAGACAAGATTCATAACCCTTATTCACTTCTCAAATCTTACATCCAAACATCCTGACACATATTTCTAAACATATAGAAGCATTTCAATGGCAGATGTGAATTTCAGATATGTGGAGCTGCCCACATGCATCAGTGGAAATGGCTGAAATTCTTTCTTGAAAACAGGACTTAAGGCAGACTTGTGAGGCTATATAGATGTACAATTCCCATCATATAAAATACGTGAAATATGCACAACTTATTTTTTAAGAGTTTTTGAAAAAAGCCGAGATGCACAGAGTAAAACCTGAATTTCAGTGTTTGTTTCTTGGTACTACTATGGAGACACAGGACTGGAGGTTGAAATTCCAGTCCTCATAAAACTATATTTCAAGCTTCAGTGTTTTCTCCCTGAAAATTCTTAAGAGGTTTATGACATTTTTATTGCACCAAAGAGGTTAACAGTATCTTCTGTCTACTTACCCTTTCATTAAGAAACTACACTCCTTAACCTGCTTCAATATGGCATTCTCTTATTTTTAATATGTTTATAGTAATAGGTTTATATAGGTTTGGTAATAGGGTTATATAGGTTTAATAGGTTTATAGTATCTAAATGTTGATTATACTTATTTCTTGGGCCAGATAGCTTTCTGTGTCAGAGCTACCAGCATAGAATATACATAGCTCCATTTTCATTAGTCTGAATTTCAATAATCTATACCTTTAACATGCAAGCAATTATCACCTGATATGCAGTCACTATAGTAGTTCCAAAAATGCAGTTAATTCCTGCCACAGATATAAAGGCATAGCCAAATATAACAGTACTTGGTATCCTCTTTCCAAAATTGAGTTTAATTTCTAAAATAACTTCTTCAAAGTCATTCCAAAATAGTACAGGCTAAAGCCTCTCTAGAGTCCTTTATCATAGAATCACAGAATGCTTTCGGTTGGAAGAGACCTTTGAAGGTCATCTAGTCCATCTGCTTATGGATTCGCCAGATGCCTGGGCTCAAAGAGTAGTGATCAATGGAGTTAAATCTAGCTGGCATCCAATAACTAAGTGTTCCCCAGGGCTCAGTATTTGGGCCAGTTCTCTTTAATACCTTTATCAATGATTTGGACAAGGGAATTGAGTGCACATCAGTAAGTTCACAGATGACATTAAATTGGGTGGGAGTATTGGTCTGCTTGAGGGTAGGAAGGCTCTGTAAAGAGAACTGGACAGGCTGGATCAACAGGCCAAGATGAGTTGTATGAAGTTTAACAATGCCAAGTGTTGGGTCCTGCACTCAGATCACACCAACCTCATGCAATGTTACAGGTTTAGGACAGAGTGGCTGGAAAGCTTCCTAGCAGAAAAAGACTTTGGAGTGTTGGTTGACAGACATCTGAACATGAGCCAACAGTGTGCTCAGGTGGCCAAGAAGACCAACATCATCCTGGCCTGTACTGGGAATAGTGTGACCAGCAGGAGCAGGGAAATGATTGTCCCCTGGTGCTTGGCATTGGTGAGGCTGAACCTCAAATACTGTGTTCAGTTTTGGGCCCCACAGTACAAGAACAACATGCCTGACAGTGATATGTGGGACAGGCTTATCTTGCAGGGGGAAATGGGTCCTAGGACAAGAATAAGAATGGCTCACTCATAGAGCTTTAACCTAGATTCAAAGGGTGATGGGGTTATAGCTGGTTTTCCACCAGTTGAGCAGTGCTCTAGTATTAATGAAGACCAGAAGGTCTCCCACCCCACTAGGCTGGAAAAACAGTGTGCTCAGCAAGCTCCCTGAAATGCCAATGCATTCAGTATGAGGAATAAATAGGATGTCAAGGAGTTACAATCTGTTGGCAGTTACAGAGATATGGTGGGACGGCTCACATGACTGGAATGTGGTCATGGATGGCTATGTCCTTTTTAGGAAAGACAGGTCAGTAAGGCAGGGTGGTGGAGCTGCTCTTTGTATTAGAAAGCAACTGTATTGACTTCTGTCCAGGGGCAGATGTGGAGCAAGTTGAAAGTTTGTGGCAGGCGAGCATGGGTGTTACTTTTGTGGGTGTCTATTACAGACCTGACCAGGATGAGGAAGTTGATGAGGCCTTCTACAGGCAGCTGATAGAAGCCTCACAATTACAGGCCCTGGTTCTCATGGGGCATTTTAGCTATCCAGGTGTTTGTTGGAAGGCCTACTCAGCCAGCCACAGTCCAGGAGGTTCCTCCAGTGCATTGATAGTAGCTTCTTGATGCAAATGGTGGATGAGCAAAACAGGAGAGGAGTGCTGCTGGATCTTATACTCACTACAAGGAAGGTCTGGTTGAAGCGGTGAAGGCTGAGGATAGCACTGGCTACAGTGACCATGAGATGATAGAGTTCAGGATCTTGCATGCTAGGAACAGAATACCAAGCAAGATCATAACTCTGGACTTCGGCAGGGCCAACTTTGTGCTTTTCAAGCAATTGCTAGGGCAAATTCTATGGGGCAGAGAACTAGAAGGTAAAGGGGGCCAAGATAATCGATTAACATTCAAGGACCACTTCTTCCAAGCTCAAGATCAGAGCATCCCAACAGGTAGGAAATCAAGAAAGGGAGCCAGGAGACTGGTATGGTTAAACAGGGAACTGCTGGGTAAAGTCAAGCAGAAGAAGAGAGTCTACAGGTCATGGAAGGAGGGTTCGGCCACTCGGGAGGAGTATAAGATTGCTGTAAGAGGATGTATGTAGGAAGGCAACTAGGAAAGCTAAGGCCTCCTTGGAATTAAACCTTGCAAGAGAGATTAAAGGCAACAGAAAGGGCTTCTCTAAATATGCTGCAGACAAAACTAACACTAGAGGCAATGTAGGCCCACCACTGAATGAGGTGGGTGCCCTGGTGACAGAGGATAAAAAGAAGGCAAACCTACTGAGTGCCCTCTTTTCTCTATTTATACTGGTGTAAGATTGTCCTCAGGAGTTTCAGACTGCTGAGGCCCCAGAGCAAGTCAGAATAAAGGAAGAGCATGCCTTTGTTGATGAGGACTGGGTTAGGGATCAGTTCAGCAATCTGGACATCCTTAAACTCATGGGTCCTGATGGGATGCACCTGCAGGTGTAGAGGGATCTGGTGGAAGTAATTGTTAGGCCACTCTCCCACACCTTTGCCAAGTTATGGGAAACAGGAGAGGTGCCTGAGCACTGAAGGAAAGCAGATGCCACTCCAATATTCAAAAAAGGCAAGAAGGCCTAAAGTTAGCCTCACCTCCATCCCTGGAAAAGTGATGTGTGGTGAGTTGGAAACTTTCTTTCCCCTCTGCCCAGTTAAAATTTACCAGACCAGCTTGGCTGGCTTGGAAGTAAGACAAAGCTACATTTTACAGCAAAGCTAAATTTACGAGCATATGTGTTTACAATCATGTAAAATTTAGAAATAATACAGAAAACAAATCTTCCCCACCCTGGACAAAGAAAGCCCAGAAGGGACCAACACCACCCTCTCTGTCTCCCCAGACAGAAAACAACAGCAAAGTTCACATATTAACCTGGTCAGCCAAGGTTAGAGGAGTACATTAGAGAGAGAAGGGAAAAGAGCCAGTGCCCAAGATCCAAGAAGAAAGAAGTGTTTATACTTTGGCTTTCATACTTTTTAGCAAATTGGTGAATGACATAGACTTCATTATTTTCTCTTTACAACCAATGCCCTGATCATTCAGATTTTGTACCAATTTCTCTTATTAAAATATTCCAATAAGCCTTAAACTGCTACAATCCACCCCTTATGTCATTCATTGTTGTGCATAAAATTATCTGTCAAATCTAAACCAGTATTTACAATGACAAACAGTAAATTCCATATTTTCAGTTTATTCTTCATTCTGGCTATCTTGGATGTAGGTGATTCAAAAGCTCAGAAAACAGGAAACAGTTTGACCCTTCACAGGGACTCTCAGATGACTTAGGTTTCATGCTCATGTACTGTAGATTCTTTCTAGATTCTTCCTTTGGACACCATGTTGTACGTAAACAAGTCCTAACAGCTTGTATTATGCACTCTGAGTTTAAATTCTCTCTGCTAAAGTTAGATTTATGTGTGGAATACACTGGATTTCAGTGTTTTCTTGCATTACCCAGTGTGTGTGACCAGGACCTTGAGCAGAAACCACTCCTCGGACAGGTTTCCTTTTGCTTGAAGGAGAAAACACCGAAATAGTTTTTCTTAACGGATTCTTTTCACATACAACAGGAACTTTATCGCTGTCTACTGTTTGTAATAGACCTGATTGTGCAGGTCCTGCTTGATTTGTAGAATCTCTACTATTTACCAACCAGGTTGCTTGTGCTAAATGTTTGTCCCAGTTTTTCGAAGTTCCACACCCAATGGCTTTTAGGGTGGTTTTCAGCGAACCACTGTAGAGCTCAATCTTTCCTGAAGCTGGTGCATAGTAGGGTATGTGGTAGATCCACTTAATACCATGCTCTTTGGCCCAGTTTCTTACAAGATTGTTTATGAGATCAGTTCCATTGTCTGATTTGATTCTCTCTGGAGTACCATGACTCCATATAATTTGTCTTTACAGACCAAGAATGGTGTTACATGCAGTGGCATGAGGAACTGGATAGGTTTCTAACCATCAAGAGGTGCTTGCCTCTACCATAGTTAGCACACATTGTTTGCCAGAGCAAGAACAAGGTAAAGTGATGTAGTCAATCTGCCAGGCTTCACCATATTTGTATTTTGACCATCACTCACCATACCATAAAGGCTCGATTTGCTTAGCCTGCTTAATAGCAGCAAAAATGTCACAGTCGTGTATGACTTGGGTGATAGTGTCCATGGATATGTCAACTGATATGTCACATGCCTACTGACAGGTTACATCTCTACCTTGATGTCCAGACAAATCATGACCCCACTGAGCTAAGAACAGCTCACTTTGGTGTTTCCAATCAAGAACAAGATCACAGTTTGTATTGACTTGAGAAATCCTAGCAGCTTGATCTGCCTGATGATTGTGTCAGTGTTCCTCAGTAGCTTTGCTTTTAGGCATGTGTGCGTGTATATATTGCACTTTCACTGGAATCTTCTCAACACCAGCATCAATGTCTTGCCACAGATCAGTAGCCCAAATATGCTTTCCTTTCCTCTGCCAACCATTCTTTTTCCAGTTCTTTAGCCAATCCCACAGAGCATTGGCTACCATCCATGAATAAGTGTAGAGGTAAAGGATATGCTGATTTTCATGTTCAGCTACATCAAAAGCAAGTTGGACAGCTTTTACCTCAGTGAATTGACTGGATTCACCTTTTCCATCTCTTGCTTCTGTAACTCTTCTCATACAACTTCCCCTCGGTGCTGTCTCTGGGCATATCAAGAATAAGGACACTGAGAGCAGTCAACACATTTTTTCTAGGGGGAAGTCATGATTAACCAACCTGATACCCTTTTATGGGGACATAGCCAGGTGGACAGATGAAAGTAGTGCAGTGGATATAGTTTGTCTTGATTTCAGGAAAGCATATGACACCTTCTCCCACAGCACCCTTGCAGCTAAACTGAGGCAGTGTGATCTGGATGATCAGGTAGTCTCTTAGTTTAAGAACATTACTTCTTGTCCTGTAACAACAGGACTGACTAAAAAGATTTCTCATATCTTTCTTATAGGTCCCCTTTAAGTATTAAAAAACCAAAATAAGGTCCAGGCTGAACAACCCCAACCC